>VMDO01021991.1:0-34593 GCA_007922755.1 Pedetes capensis
GGGTCAAGTACCAGCCCCAGACATGGCGCCCACGCCTCAGACTGGTCCTGAGTTCCCAGGCACTAGCACAACGTCTAGATATGATCGTAAGACCTAAATATATTTTCATTATCTGAGAGAAATGAACATTAATGCAACCGGATGACGAAACTTGCTCTCATTCCAGTTCACGCATGCTGTTACACTTCTAAGTGGCAGAAAACCACAGGTAGGCAACTGTCGACTCAACAGACAAGCCAGACAGCAATGGATGCTGACATCAAGCTGAGCAATGAACAACAAAACGTAAAGCTTGTTCCTGAGACCAGATCTCATGTCCGACTCCCTGTTTATCCTCAACCGATCTTTGTTTTCTACAAGGATTCCCAACCCTGGGGTCACAGACAGGTCCCACTGTCCGGAACTGGGCTGCACAGTAGGAGGTGAGTGGCAGCAGGTGAGCAAATCCCTTCTGTATTTACAGCCGCTCCCCATCTCCTCATTACCACCTGAACTCTGCGTCTGGGCCATGGAGACCAGTGTCCCTGGTGCCAAATAGGTTGGGGACCACTGTTCTATAATACCAGGTGAAGCACGTTTTCTTTGGTAACCATGAGCTTGGCAAACAGCAAGAGCACCTGGGGCCGCTACCCACCTCTAGCCTGACGACTGTGTAATGTGTTAGGAACTGCAAGCGGGCAAACTCATCAGTGGCGAAAACAGCCAGGGAAAATAAGGACCTTTGTTCTTGAGATTTGCAGACTTAAAAAGCGTCTCATGACAAGGTGCTTGGGATCCGATGTGTATTGCCTCGCCACCTGCTGTGAAGAGGCGCCCACCAGTCTGAGATCACCCATCATCCGCCTACATAAACCCCTCCTAAAGCAGCTTCCTGGCAAAAGGAACTTTGTGGCAAGTCTGTCATCTCGTTGAGCTGGCTTGTCCAGGAGTCACCTTTCTGGTCTCAATACCTTGTCTGTTGATTGAATTGGCCTGTTGTACGGCGATCAGCCGGACATGGGTCCGGTAATATTCCTAGGAGCAAATGTGGTATCTTGGAAGAGAGCCCTGAAATTGGATTGAGTTACTTCCCACCTGGGGCAGTGGGCTCCCTAACCTGGAAAGTGGTGCCTTAGCATTAATCCCTATAGGTATTGTGAGGGACAGACAATTACAGTGCCTAGCTCACAGTCAAGATTCCTTAAATAGTACTTAACTCTAGGAGCAAATGCTCACATTAAATCAGATGCACATGGCACTCGGCACTCGGATATTGTTGTTGTTGTTAGGTGCCGTCGAGTCAGTATCTGACTCATAGCGACCCTCATAGGGTTTTCAATGGCTGACTTTCAGGATTGCCTTGGGAGTGGATTGCCAGGCGCTTCTCCCATTAGTCAGATATTACCTACTTCAATATTAAGGTTAAAATGCTAAAAAGAAAAAAGCCGTCAGTGACACACCTATGCCTAACCTCCTTCCCGTGTCTATGAAGAGCCCTTATTAGCTGACTCTTTAATCCTTTCTCAAGGAAGAATATCATTGGCTCATTAAGAATCCAGCACAGACACTCCAAATTCTTACCTGTTTGCCTATTTTGCTATCATATCTCAGGACAAATTTCAAATTATTTACTAATTTTAAAGGAATTTTAAACTGGGCACGGTTGTGCATGCCTGTAATCCCAGCAGCTCGGGAGGTGTAGGTGGGAGGATCGCAAGTTCGAGACCAGAGGCAGTCTGCGTAATTTAGCGAGACCCTTTCTCAAAAAGTAAAAAAAAAAAAAATGGGCTGAGGGTGCAGCTCAGTGGTCCAGTACTTGCAGAGCATGCAAGTGCGAGGCCCTGGGTTCAACCCCCAGTAAAAAAAACAGCAAAAAGAAAAACTGCAAAAAAAAAAAAAAAAAACAGGAATTTTAAAACCTCTCTGAATTCCAGAAGACACTGAGTCCAAACCCAGGACAGAAAGTATATTGAAATGTTTACAATGTGCTAGTTTTAACTTCAGGTACAACCTTTCCCATATCACTGACTAAATGTCAGATGGTATCAGGAAAGACAATGCATCGTTTATCTAAGAGTTGACTTCTAGGCTAACGTCTAGCCAGGGTGGCAGTCAGTAATCTTTTTTATACAGTGCAATCTTTGAGTACTTTATTGGTTACACTGAAGACCAAGAGAAGACTAAAACTGGTGGCCGACACATATACAAAACAAATAACTTCCAAACCATAACAGAGAAGACAGTGGGGAAGAACACAAAGCCTCGACGAAAGCAGCACTACTCGCTAAGTGAGGCAGACAGCAGCATGAAACGGACACCACGCACAGACTTTACCTTCAGACCCAAGAGCACGTTTTCCGGCTGTGGACGTCAAAGCCGTGCAGGAGTGGGTGCAGTAGAGGCAGCAGGCATCAAGAAAACAGAAAAAGGCACCTGAGTGATCGCAGCTGAGAACACACAGAGATAACTCAGAGGGCAGAAGGATCCACAGGAGACAAGGGCACAGCACGGGAGCGTGCACGTGAGAGACGGTGATCTGCGTGGAGTCAAGTGCCGGACTGCACATTCGGATCCTTGAGATGTTCTGAATGCGGTATGCCGTTTATGGAAAGGGGAGCGAGGGGAAAGTTACAAATGCTTAACATGCTAACTGTGTGATTTTCATGAACCAGAAACCAGGAGGCCGGCCGCTATGACTCATGCCTGTCATTCAAGCAACGGGGAAGCTGGAGGCAGAAGGATCACAGGTTCAAAGCCAGAGGCAGCCTGGGTGACTTAGCGAGAGCTTCTCAAGATAAAAAAATAGCCGAGTGTGGTGGTGCACGCCTGTAATCCCAGGGGCTCGGGAGGCGGAGGCAAGAGGATCGCAAGTTCGAGACCAGAGGCAGTCTGTGTAATTTAGTGAGACCCTGTCTCAAAAAGTAAAAAAATGGGCTGAGGTGCAGCTCAGTGGCCCAGCACTTGCAGAACGAGGCCCTGGGTTCAACCCCCAGTACCACAAAAAAATAAAATAAAATAAAATAAAATGAGATAAAATATTCAGCTAGTAGCACAAACCAGTGGTACAGCACTTGCAAAGTATGTTCAAGGCCCAGGGTTCAACCCCCAAGCACTGGAAAAAAAAAAGAAAGAGAACCAGGGGCTGCTTAGAGTCCAAGAGTCAAAGGCAACATCTTCCATAGCGGTCTCACCCCGTGCAGTCTGGTGTTAGCCCCTTGCTTAACTGTGTTCCATGGAATCCCGCTATTTTTAATCCAAACTTCTCAGGCGTTCTATATTCATTCATTTTGGCTCCACGTCCCCATTCTTCTTGACTGTTCTTGAACAGTCTGAGGTGTTTGTCGTCACACTGTCAAATACCTCCAGACAGTGTCATTCATTCTCTCCCCTTCTCATTCTGGGCTCCCCTCGGCTGCCTCCTTGCCCAGAACATCATCCCCGTCACTCCCTGATGAAATCCTGCGATAAGCATGGGTGTTGCCTCCTCCAGGAAGTCCGGGTGCTGTGCATCGTTTTTCTTTGCTGCCGTGGAGCCCTGCACTTGCCCGTTAACAGCACTTAACCTGCTTAGAGGAACTGACTCCCATGTGGCCATCACCTGCGCCACACCACATCCAAGAGAGCAAGAGCAGGGCCATCATGCTGACCGTTCCCTCCCAAGTACCCAGTGCGAGACCAGGCATGCAACAATTGCCTGGCCACAATCTGATAAACTGATGCACTAATGAAGTGGGAACCAGACTCCTGGCCAACAATTCCTGAATAGTGGTCCAGAAACGGGGGCTGGTTAGTGATGGGGATGGATCCGCCCACCATGAAGAGAGAAAAACAAAGCAAATGCAGTGAGTTTTTCCTTCAGCTAAATTTGCTCAGTTTATAAGCCATCCTTTTTAGTGACACATCTATGAGGAAGACCAAAGTCATTATGGTTCTTATAAGTTGATTTTAAATGTCCTATGTGACAAAATGCCGGTTGTGGTGGGACATGCTGGTAATCAACGAGCTGCCGAGGATGAGGTAGGAGGGTCGCAAGTTCGAGGACAGCCTGGGCAACACTTTATTGGTCTGCAGCCGTAGCCCTGTGGCATCCAATCCCATCAGATCTCAGAAGCTAAGCAGGGTGGGGCCTGGTTAGTACTTGGATGGGAGACTGCCTGGGAGCACTAGGTGCTGTAGGCTTGGGAGACGGACCTGGAAACCCACTCCCAAAAATCAATCCGCCATTGAAAACCCTATGAACAGCAGAGAAGCACTGACAATAGTGTTTCCCCTGTTGTATGTAGGGTCACTATGAGTCGGATACCAACTAGATGGCACCTAACAATACCAACAACAACATGGGACAAAATAAAATATGCAGCCCTATGGCTTCCTCCAGAATTATTTTAAAAATTTCTGGTCCAGAAAATCGGAAAGTTTGCTAATTTTTATTGCCTTAGATGGCAGGCCTTCACAGATTTGAAAGAACAAAGCTTGTAATACTTTTAAATCATGCATTTAAAACGCTAGGGGTGGGGGCAGTTCTGATGTCCATGTCCCCACGGTCACCCTGGACACCCTGAACAGCCCCACCCTCCCTTTCTGGCTGAGGGGCCTTCAGGCTTGCTCCCACTCAGGGCAAGAGCTCCCAAACTCACCCACCATAAACATGGTGGAGGGTGTTAAAAACTCTGCCCCTAGACAGTGTGAGTCAGGGGTTCTGGTTCCAAACCCTAACAGAGAAGACAGTGTGAAAGAACTTTTATAGACAGATGTCTATAAAAGGAGCCCCCTGTGATGGTGACAACCAGGCAAGTCTGGGAAACCAACAGATCACACTGGGTGTAGCCGGGCAGGACCACCCACCAGCTGCTGTAATCAGCTGGTTCTTTTGTGTTCATTCCTCCCACCCAGGAGTCAGCCTACCCAGATGCTTTTGACGGGGTAACATCCAAAGCCTATGCGAAGCTGGCTATGTCTTCTCTGCTTCCTCTTCCATACCGGCTGTCACACAGGATGAGTTTCTGATTGGTGTGACCGAGCAGTTTGAATCCTTCTCCAGCACTAAGTCCTGTGATTCTCTACTCCAATTGCCCATTATAATCACCCAGGGAGTTTTTTACACACACCGACAACCAGCCAATCCTGATAAATGGCACCAGAATCTCTGGGGAGCAGGCCCAGGCATTGATACTGACACCACTCTGAGCCTCAATTACCTTATTGATGGAAGGAGCGGGGTCTCTGACCTCATGCAGCTATTACAAGAACTACGTGAGAGAATGGCAGCGAGTAACAAGACCTATGGATTATTCTGCTGTAAGTGCTTTAACATATATTAATGAATCGCAACTGGTGAAGCACTTAGAGCAATAGTCCACGCATCCCTGAGTTCCCAGGAGCCTCCCTGAACGACTCCTGTCTTGCACTGAGCTCCATTTACGCGCGCTCTGAGATCCCTAGAACGTGCTTTCTTCTCTCTGAAAGGGAAGCATGTGTTCTCACGGGCAGTGTGCCATCTCCGTCTGCCAGGGCAGCAAATAGGTAGCGAAGTCACTCCCCTCTCCAAACGCAAAAAATGCCTCATGGGATGACCTGACGTTTACCGAATGCCAAAGCCACGTCCAATAACTTAGTGCTGATGAAGTTGTTAAAAGGACCAGGGAGAAGTCCCAAGCCCTGGCGCCTACCCCTACAGGAAGCATCGAGAAAAGGAAAGGGAGCAACCTAGGAATGAAGTGAATGAGAAAGGGACAAAGCAGCTCAATCTAGAGGCCAGGCAAGCAAGAGGTAAGAGTGGAGATGCACCAGGCCCTCGTGGAAGGTAACTCAGGGAACTAGAACTAGCGCAAAGACACTCCCGATTCCCATTGACAGAAATGTGCAGGATGACCAACATGGCAGGTGGGGATGGCGGTAGGGGACGGCTGGGAGAATCGTCTCCTTGCAGAGGTTTCTTAGAAGGGTTGGTAATATTCATTGGTGTTGGTGGGAAGCGATGATAAGTAATCTACCCAATGAGGCATTCCGTGAGTGTCAGAATTGTGGCCCTTCATTTAATTGAGCACCTGCAGCCGTAGCACTGTGGCATCCGATCCCGTCAGATCTTGGAAGCTAAGCAGGGTCGGCCTGGTTAGTACCTGGATAGGAGACCACCTGGGAACACCAGGTGCTATAGGCTTGGGAGGAGGACCCGGCAACCCACTCCCAAAAATCAATCCACCATTGAAAACCCTATGAATAGCAGAGACGCACTGACGACAGTGTTTTGCCTGTTGTATACAGGGTCCCTATGAGTCGGACACTGACTCGATGGCATCTAACAACAATAACAATTTAATTGAGCATGTACTATTTGGCAAGGGTCGGGTGGAGGCTTTCTCTGCAGAACCTACATGGGGGCTGGAAGTCGTTCTACGGTCCCCACTCGTGTATAGTCCACTAGGACGTGGAAAGTCTGGGAAGGGCTTGCTCCCACGTGCAGGCCCCCAGGAGAATGTGTCCCAGCTGAGGGTGGTGTGGCTCATTTACCTGTCTTAAGCCCAGGCACCCAATGGGCAATAAAAAGAATGGAGACCTGAGCTGCCCTTGTGATGTCCAGCTCCACATTACTGGAGGAGACAGACTTCCTGTGGACTCATAATCACATAGAAGGGTGCCTGCCCTCAAGCACGTGCTATGGAAATGCTAATGCTATGACTCTAGCTTGAGGAAGCCAGCATTATTAGAGTTGTTTCTCAGGTCCCTGTGGCTTCATCTGTCTGGGCCTCATTTATCCTCTTGGGTCCATACTTCCAACCTCAGTCTCCTCCCGCACTTGCCAACATTCCATGGTGCTGGCTCTGGATTCTATTGCACCTCCTCTGAAATCGAAGGCTAGAGATAAACCCGCTCAGTTAAACAGATTGGTAGAGCCATCGAGTTCAGTATCCCTTCCTTAGCAAATTGGGGACCAGGTCCCATGGGAGTAGAGGCCATCTTAAGACATGACCATTTCTGCCCAGGGATAATTGCTCAGGGATAATTACCTAATAATCTGTGCCTTAAGATGTAAAATTTATATCTCTGAGGCCATGACACTCTGCAAACAGCTGCAGACCATCAGATGAGAGCTGTTTCTTCTAAATTACTCACTTTAAAACCAGCACAGTGGCCTAGAATAAGCCTCATATGTCTTGGTGCTGCTTGCCAGCTCAGAGTTACGCTGGTCTGGGTACAAATCCTAGTTCAGGTCACTTCATCACTGGGTGACCGTAGGCAAGTTCCTTGGCCTCTCTGAACATAGGATTTTCTTGCAACTACAATGGCAGCAACACTTTTCCCATGGAGGGGTATCCTTGTGGGGATTAGAAACAATGTACAGCTCCTAACCCAGTGCCTGGTACCTGGCAAATAAGCATCGGTGGCTCTTCTATCACCAAGAAGATGACATAGTTTAAGAAGATGCTTAAAGCAGCAACAGAGATCCGCGCGCAGTGGTGCACGCCTGTAATCCCAGCTGTTTGGGAGGCAGAGGCAGGAGGACTGCAAGTTCGAGACCAGAGGCAGTTTGTGTAATTTGGCGAGACTCTGTCTCAAAAAAAAGTAAGAAAATGGGCTGGAGGTGCAGCTCAGTGGTCCAGCACTTGCAGAGCATGCAGGCGCAAGGCCCTGGGTTCAACCCCCAGGACCGCAAAAAAAAAAAAAAGGAAGAAGCAGCAACGGAGCACCTCGATGCTTCAAGCCAAGTGTTCTCAGGTGGCAGTAGGACTTCATTTCTCAGCTGCTCAAGTTGCCTTTAAGAGCAGTTTAAATGCCCACTCCTCTGACATCTGTCCTGACTTCCCTAAGTGCAAGGTGCTCTCCCTCCTTGATTACATTCCTCACCACACGAGGGGAAAGAACAGCATGCCTTACTCACCTTGCTGAGGACTAAGAACATGACAGACACACCTTATTTTTATTGTCCTACATTCAATCCCACAAATATTAATCTATGTGCTTCCTGGGCCCTACCCCTACAACAAACCAAAGCCAAAAGAACACTCTTCTGTTTAAGTAGTTGGGCACAGAACATGGAGTGATCTGCAGCACCTTGGGCGTTAAGCAGACATGCTAGACGCCTTGATACTTTCTGAAAATACTGTCTGCTCTCCTCCTGTGATCAGATCTGTTGAACCTGAGCTGAGCTCCTCGGCCAGGGAGGGGTGCTTGGGACCCATAGAGAAACCAAAAAGTGATCAGGGAGCTGAAAGCAGGTGTGCATGCTTTATTCCAGGGTCTTCCTCTCCATTCCCTCCATTGCCTCCCCATCGCCCGTAGTCCTTTCTACGAGTCCTATCCTCTCTGCTCATCCTACCCAGTGCTGGTGGAGGGGCTTCTTAAGGCTTTTACATAATAATGGCTAATTGCCAAGGCCATTGTCCAATCATATTACAGTTATGTGGGATTACATCATAGTAATATTGTGAGCATGCGCCAGCCTGTGCCCTCTTACCTCAGTCTGTTTACATTGCAATACCAGTCACCTTGACCTGGCCTAACAACGTCCCAACTCACATTCCTTCCTCTCTGGTTGACCTGCTTGCCTCTTTCATACCTGACCTCTGTGCTCACATGGTTCCTCAGCCTAGGATGTAAACAGAGCCATCTGACCCGGACCTCAAATCCTTTCTACAACAAATCCCAAAGTCACTTGGAAGAAGCTCTTCAAGCTTCTGGTCAGAATGAACTACAATATTTTCCCCTATGTTTCACTGGGGGCTGGGGTTTAGCTTAGTTGGTAGAGAGCTGCTCCACATTTTCTGAGAACCTGGGTTTGATCCCCAACACCACAAAAATGGGAGAAGGATGTGGCAGTCCACTCCTAAAACCTGCCATTGAGAACCCTATGAGGATCGCTGTGAGTTAGACCCAACACCATGGCACCAAACAACAACATTTTGTTGTATATTTCTTACAGATCTCATTTCTTCTTTGTACTAGTAGGTCCTATCCCTGGCTTCTGGCAAGGGTTATCTCCTCATGCCCATCTCCCTTCCAATTCAAGCCAAGGATGCACAGAGCAGGTGCTGAATAAACACAGCACAAGCCAAGCAAAGTGGCTCAATCTTGTAATCCTAGTGACTCAGGAGCTGGAGGCAGGAGGCCAGAGGCAGCCTGCCTTACTTAGTGAGATCCTGTCTCAAGATAAAAAATAAGAAAAAGGGCTAGAGTGCAGCTCAGAGGTAGATAATTCGCAAAATATGCAGGAGGCTCTGGGTTCAGCCTCCTAGTACTGCAAATAAATAAATAAATAAACAAACAAACAAACAAATGTGAAGCTGCTTTTCGACAGACTATCTTCATGGTTGTATACAACTGTCATTGCATGCTAATTAGAATTCTTAACTTTTTTCTTTACTTTGTTTTGTAAAAGGTTTTTCTTTTTTCTTTTTTTCTTTTCTTTTTTTTTTTTTTTTTTTTTTTTTTTTTTTTTTTTTTTTTTTTTTTTTTTTTTTTGTGGTCCTGGGGGCTGAACCCAGGGCCTCCTGCTTGCATGCTCTCCAAATGCTGGACCACTGAGCTGCACCCCCGGCCCATTTTTTTACTTTTTGAGACAGGGTCTCTCGCTAAGTTACACAGACTGCCTCTGGTCTCGAACTTGCGATCCTCCAGCCTCTGCCTCCCGAGGCGCTGGGATGACAGGCATGCGCCACTGCATGCCTGTGAAACGTTTAAGAAGCTGTGAAACATTTAAGAAGATGGACATGTAAGCAAGACTGATTTGATAGTTGCATAAGGGATATATCAGCTGGCTTACTACTCTGTACCCTACCAACATGTATAAATAAAACACTAATTAAGAAAAAAACTATCTTCTAAAGTAAGTACACTGTTCCTGCTTCTAGGCATGTTCAAGCAATTCTGCTTAGGGACTTCTCCTCCCTTAGCTAATATTTCTTTGGGGGACATTTAAATTTTTAAACACCATACAGCTTGAAAGAGATTCCTCAGACACTACTTTTGAAACTTCTGCTGCCATTCAAATGAGACCTATAAAGTAGTTTGATAGTCCACAAAAGTCCTTAGTCGAAAAAGGTTACTGAAATTACAGGTTAAATAACAGTTGTTTAAACATTCATTTTCAAGTCAACCAAGCCCTTTCTCACACTTGTCATTTTTAACAACAAATACATTGACCAAAAAAACTTACCTTCTGATAATCAACGGAAGGATCAAGCTTGTTCTGTATAACTTTTTGGACAATATCTGGGGAAAAGCCACAAAATTGAAAAATTATTTTTTCAGCAAAAATGTAAAATGCATATTTAGAAAAAGAGGTCTATATATGCTCACAAGTTATTATATACATGTTATTCTTATAATTTTATTTGTATTTCTTAATGTAGATAGATAATTGAATTAATGAGCCTCTAGCTGGAAGCAAAGGGAGAGAACTAATATTTTTATTTACCATTTTGCCAGTGGCAGACTTAGTGGGCTGCCTTTTTAAAGAATTCAGTTTCTCACAATACACCTTAATAGTTACCAGCAAACCACAGACAGCTCATTAATAATCACTGATAAAACATGACATTGAAACTGCTAAAGTTTTTTGTGGTTTCTTTTTGGTTTTTTTTTTTGTTTTTGTAGTAGGGATTTGAATCCAGGGTCTCTTGCATGCTTTGCAAACAATCAACCACTGAGCTGCACCCCCAGCACATTTTCCACTTTTTATTTTGAGACAGGATCCTGCTAAATGACACAGGCTGCCTCTGGCCTTGAACTTTCGATCCTCCTGCTTCCTTTTCCCCAGTTACTGGGATTTAAGGAGTGTGCCACTGTGCCTGGCTGAAAAGGCTAATTTGTATTTGGAACCAAAAATACAATTTATTTCTCAGTCACTCTGCATTTGCATAATAATTTATGAATGAATCTTAAAATCATCCAGATCAAGGGTTCTTATTATGGGAAGTCCCTCCCTTCCCATCTCTAAACAGTGCATGTTGTTGTTGTTGTTAGGTGCCGCCGAGTTGGTATCCGACTCATAGCGACCCTCATAGGGTTTTCAATGGCTGTTTTGGGATTGCCTTGGGAGTGGATTGCCAGGTTCTTCTCCCATTTTTGTGGTGCTGGGAATTGAACTTGGGACCTCAGAGACTGCAGCTCAGAGCTCTATCAACTGAGCTAAATCCCAGCAAAAAATGGACAAACACATGAACGAATGATGTTTTATATTCAGGACTCCCTCAGGAGTGGATTGCCACATCCTTCCTCTGTTTCTACGGGGCTGGGCTTTGAACACGGAACCTCAGAGACTGTAGAGCAGAGCTCTGCCAACTGAGCTAAAACCCAGCCCAAACAGTGCATGGAGACCCCGAAATGCTGTTGGAAATTGTTCCATCCATGTTCATTTTGGGCCTTTTCAGATGCTCACATAGCTCTGGGACCAAAACGTTAAAGAGACTCATCTTCTTCTGAGCCGATACCTAGGAAGGACCAGAGACAACCGAAGCCCAGACAGGAGGGGCCTTGCCCAGGAATGACGCAGTGACTGGTAGGGAGGCCAGACCACAGCCAGGTCTCCCTGCTCTGGTGCAGGCTCTGTCCCGCCACACTGACCACCACGGTCTCTGGGTCTCGCATCCCCAGCATCAGCTTCTGCCATGCTCCGATTGCACCCATCATACTAGATATGTCACTTGGGGAGAAGGACAAAAGAAACCCCACATTGCTGGGCACAGTGGTGCATGCCTGTAATCCCAGCGGCTTGGGAGGTGGAGGCAGGAGGATTGAAAGTTTGAGACCAGAGGCAGTCTGCATCACTTAGCGAGACCCTGTCTCAAAAAGTAAAAAAATGGGCTGGGGGTGCAGCTCAGTGGTCCAGCACTTGCAGAGCATGCAAGTGCAAGGCCCTGGGTTCAACCCCCAGTACAAAAAAAAAAAAAAAAAAAAAAAAAAAGAAACCCCACACTGAGTCCTATTTTAAAATAAAGATATTCTGATTTAAGTGCGGGAAAACAAACCAAGCCACTTCCTGTTAGGGCTTTCTGGAAACCAACTTCTTCCCACATACAGCAGAGACCCGAGCAGACGAGCAGACGTTGAAAGGCGATGCCACAGGCACACAGCATCTCAAACTGGTAGGAGCTCCGGGAAGCTGAGTGGTTCCTCCCAGTACCTGGGGCTGCGCCAGGACACCAGGGAGCCTGGGACTGCCCCACCCACAGCTGCCTCCCCTGCAGCCAGTCAGCTTTGCTTTGGTCTGGCTTACACATTAGGTTTCTGTTAGAATTTCACTGGGTAAGAGGTTCTGCTACTGATAAAAAAAAAAAAAAAAAAAAAGAGCCTGGCATGGTGCGCACACCTATAATCCCAGCGATTTAGGAAGTGGAGGCAGGAGGATGGCAAGTTCGGGGCCAGAGGCTGCCTGCATAACTTAGAGAGACTTTATCTCAAAATAAAAAGTAAAATAAAATAAGATAAAATAAAATCATCTGTTTATTAAAATATGTTTACACTGTCATGTTCGCAGTATGTTGTGGCTGGGATCTTGACCTAATTAAGAGTTAGAAGGAGGGCTGGGGATGCAGCCCAGTGGAAGAGCGCTTGCCTAGAACGCACAAGGTCCCAAGTTCCATCCCCAGCCCTGTGGGGGAGCAAGGGAGGATCAGAACAGAGCCCAAGCTTCACTACCTACTTAAGCGTCTACGCTTAGGTGAATAATTAATTGCCACAAACATCCTCACCAGCCAAATGGGATGATGTAAGTCCCCATTCCCAAGGGACCACTTAGGGTTAAGGGCAATAACACCTATAAATAACACAGTACACTGGAACTTGAGGTATAGCTTGTTATTAGTAAATGAAGGGATTCCAATAATGCAGATTACAGAGCACTGTATGTGTGAAGTATAGGATGGAAGACAGCTATTTTGGCCATGCAACATTCATTCAACTTTTTATTGAAAAACCAAACAAAGCAAACTAAATCGAAACCCGGCCAATGAGCCCAGCCTCACAAAGATGGGTCCTCATCATGGGCTTCAGTCAGGAGGTGCAGTGTAGTCTGGGAAGCCCTGGAAGTCCTGAGATGTGTTCAGGACTTCCACGAGATTGAAACAAAATATTACTTGCCTTTTCAGTGTGTTGACATCTATTGTTGTTGTTCTTAGGTGCCTTTGAGTTGGGTCCGACTCATGG
The DNA here is from genome assembly GCA_007922755.1 of Pedetes capensis. Taxonomy (NCBI): domain Eukaryota; kingdom Metazoa; phylum Chordata; class Mammalia; order Rodentia; family Pedetidae; genus Pedetes; species Pedetes capensis. The sequence goes on from VMDO01021991.1 coordinate 13,123, forward strand.
TGACCCTCATAGGGTTTTCAATGGCTGATTGTTCCAGGATTGCTTTGGGAGTGGACTGCCATGTCCTTCTCCCATTTTTGTGGGGCTGTGGATCGAACCTGGGTCCTCAGAGAGTAGGGAGCAGGGCCCTACCATGTGAGCTAAACCCCAGCACTGACGTCTGTACTCGAATGCAAAAGGCATGATTGATGGCTGCTGGAGATTTAGTACAAATCAAGGCAGTGGTTAATAGTTATCAGATTCCTCACCAGCAAGCAGTCACATTAAATAAAAACTCAGTGGCATTAAGAATATTCTTGATGAAGCATTAAAAATGATTTTTATTACATCCTAACCTATGAGTGCCTGCAGCCATAGCCCTGTGGTATCAGATCCCGTCAGATCTTGAAAGCTAAGCAGGGTCGGGCCTGATTAGTACTTGCATGGGAGACTGCCTGGGAACACCAGGTGCTGCAAGCTTGGGAGAAGGACCCGGCAGTCCACTCCCAAAAATCAATCCGCCACTCAAAACCCTATGAACAGCAGAGAAGCACTGACAATAGTGTTTCGCCTGCTGTACGCAGGGTGGCTATGAGTCGGATACTGACTCAACGGCACCTAACAACAACAACAACAACAACAACCTATGAGTACGCATCTTTGAATTATTCTGTGTAAGAGTGAAGTTCGCTAAAGAAAGATCTCTGCACCCCAAAGAACATTGGCTTCCTGTCTCGAGAAAAAAGCACTTGTGCCAATACTTTACTTATGACCTGAACCAGCCACGCTGGGATTTGGCTCAGTTGGTAGAGTGCTGTGCTGCAGTCTCTGAGGTCCTGAGTTCAATTCCCAGCACTGCAAAAATGGGAAGGGCCTGGCAATCCACTCCCAAGGCAATCCTGAAACAGCCAGGCATTGAAAACCCTACGAGGGTCACTATGAGTCGGATACTGACTCGACGGCACCTCACAACAACAAACCAGCCACATTTTTCCCAGGGAACTATTTTGTCTTGAAAGAAAGACTGAGCGATAAACACTGGTTATTCTGACTTGGGTGCCTGGTTGACATTTTTAAGACACAGGAAGTAAAGCCTGCAGTTTCAAGAAGGGCCACCAGCACAATGATAAAATTGAGCTTCTAAGGGAAAGTCAGAAGTTCACAAACTTGGCTTCCACCAGTGGGAGGTTAACAGCATCCCAAAGCCTAACCACATCTGATGTGATCAGGTTGCGATACTGTGAAATGAAACAGCTCAACCCTGGAATATCTGCAAAACTCACAGAAGCAGTTAGTGTTCTTCAGATGATTAATGCAACATGTCCCAAAATCCTGCCTGGTAAAAGATCCACGCAAAGTGGAAGACGGACCAGTAGATTCTAATGTATCAAAGCATGAATAGTTCATTCGTATTCCAGATTCCACTTCGAAAATAGCCTTGCCAAGCACCATGGCACCGGTCTGTAATCTCAGCAATTGGGGAAGCCGAGGCAGGAGGAGTATGAGTTCGAGGACAGAGGCGGCCCAGGCGACTTAGTAAGATCCTGTCTGAAAATGAAAAATTAAAAAGGGGCTGGGGTGCAGCTCTGTGGTAGAGCACTTGGCCACCATGCACAAGGCCCTGGGTTCAACTCCCCTGTATAGGAAAAAGAAAAAAAAAGAAAAAAAAGGAAGGAAGGAAGAAAGGAAGGAAGATAGCCTTTAAAACTAGTACCTCCCTAGTTTTGGTGTGATGTCAAAGAAAAATATCCACAACTGTCTGAAGAAACGCCTAGAACTCTCCTCTTCTGCAAGTCCGTATCTCTGTGAGCAGATGTTCATTATACTTCAACCAAAACCATCTGCTGCAGCAGGCTGAGTTCAGATGCAGATATGGGAATCCAGCTGACCTCCACGAAGCCAGCTATGAAAGAGATTTGCAAGAATGTAGAAACCAATACTGCTCTCCTCCCTCTTTTCAAAAAGTTATATTTAATAAAATTACATATGGAGAGGGTTTATTATTTTTTAATGAATTAACAAATAAATGGCAAAATGTTCTCCATTTTAACTTCAAATATGGTAAACATGGATAGATTAAAAAGAAAAAGAAAAAAACCTCTTTGGCAACCTAAATAATTGTGAAGAGTTAAAGAGGATTTTGACCTGGGCGTGGTGGCGCACGCCTGTAATCCCAGCGGCTCTGTAATCCCAGCGGCTCAGGAGGCAGAGGCAGGAAGATCGCAAATTGGAGACCAGAGGCAGTCTGTGTAATCTGGCCAGACCATGTCTCAAAAAAAGTAAAAGGGCTGGAGGTGCAGCTCAGTGGTCCAGCACTTGCAGAGCATGCAAGGGCGAGGCCCTAGGTTCAACCTCCGGTACCACAAAAAAAAAAAAAAAAAAAAAAAGAGGATTTGTAACTCACAGAACTTGAGAACTTCTGGGCTGAGTCAAGCAGCACACCCCACGCTCAAGCCATCACGCATGCTTTGGGATTTAGCTGGTATCTTGCTGCAGCCAGGGAGCCAGACCCAAGCCTTGGTTTTTTGTTGTTGTTGTTGTTTGGGTTTTTTGTTTTTTTTTGCGGTACTGGGGGTTGAACCCAGGGCCTCGAGCTTGCATGCTCTGCAAGTGCTGGACCACTGAGCTGCACCCCAAGCCCTTTTTTTTTTTTTTTTACTTTTTGAGACAGGGTCTCGTTCAGTTACGCAGACTGCCTCAGGTCTCAACTTGTGATCCTCCTGCCTCTGGCTCCTGAGCCGCTGGGATTACAGGCGTGCGCCACCGTGCCCGGCGGAAGTCTTGGCTTTTGAAGGAGAAATGGTCACTAACACTTGCTGCTGTCTCCTCGCCCAGTACCTGGGCTGGTGATGGAGGACACTGGTGGGAAGCCACTGCCACAACCCTCCAAGCACAAGGTGGGTGACCAAGCAATGAAACCAAGACACAAGAACTATGCCAAACGAGCTGGGAAGGAGGCAGAGATGCCAACCACAGCCCCAAAGAAGCAGGAAGCAAGGGCAGCCGGTGCGCATTTTTGGCTCGGATATTTCTATTCCCTAACTGGCTTATTTTACTACATATGTCGATTCCAGCCCAAGCTGGGCCCAGTGGGGTTCCCTTCTGGAAGTGAACAGTTGTTGTTGTTGTTAGGTGCCGTGGAGTCAGTATCCGACTCATAGCGACCCTCATAGGGTTTTCAATGGCTGACTGTTTCGGGATTGCCTTGGGAGTGGATTGCCAGGTCCTTCTCCCATTTTTGCGGTGCTGGGAATTGAACTCGGGACCTCAGAGACTGCAGCGCAGCGCTCTACCAACTGAGCTAAATCCCAGCCCTGGAAGTGAACAGAGACCTTCCAAGCCACTGTGATTTGGAGTTGAGGCATCAGCTCTGCCCTGAGCTTCAGTGCTCTTGGAAAGACTCTGCTGCTGAGATCCATTGGCTGTCTTGGTCTCTTGTGTTTCTTAGAAACATGATTAATTGAGAGCATAACAGAATTAAATGGAGAGGAACAGAACTCCTCTTTGGCTTTCAGTGCCATTGTCTTAAACACACGTGGTTTGGGCCCCTCCACCCTCCACCCCTCACCTCTCCCCATGGCTCTGTGCAAAGGACTTAACTTGTGTATTAAATCACCACTGATCAAAGTGAAATCTTGCTCATATTTTGAAGATAAGTGTTAGTTTTGTAAACAGAATAAAATGATAGCAGAGTTCAATTTAGAGAGTTACAAGCACTAAGTTTATAAAGGGGCTGGGAGTTCGCTTAGTTGGTAGAGCGCTGCGCTGCAGTCTCTGAGGTCCCGAGTTCGATTCCCAGTACACCGCAAAAATGGGAGAAGGGCCTGGCAATACACTCCCAAGGCAATCCCAAAACAGTCAGCCACTGAAAACCCTATGAGGGTCGCTCTGAGTTGGATACCGACTCGACGGCACCTAACAACAACAACAACAGGTCTGTAAAGGTGCAGTTTTAGCCAATCAAATGTTATTTAAAAAGCAAGTATAATTGTTTCTTTCTGGGCATAAAAGACTTTCCACAGGCAGTTAAAAATAAGTTCAATCACTTGTCCCTGTCTAGACCTAGTTCCTGAGTGGACAAAGGGCAGGTAGGCAAGCTAAGTTGAATGCCTTATAAAACACATCAAGAGAGTTTCAGAGTGTTAACTCCCTGGATGTGATAGCATTACACAGGTAAGGAAGCAAAAGGCATTTTGCCCCAAGAAAACCATTCAGCACAGTGCCTAGTATGTAATATACTACACCAACATGGCAGCATCTTTCACCTGCCTCTGGTACCTTCAGCACTTTGCCCTTCCCCTGATCCCTCAGCGAGTGGCACAGAATGCAAACCCTCAGCACCCTCCATGCATCACCTCTTCTTCCTTGGCCTACAGCTCAACTCTTCCCCAGCCCTCTTGCAGGTAGGTGGAACCATGTGATGTGAGTTCTGGCCAGCAAAACGTGAAAAATGGTATGTGTACTCCACTTCTAGGCCTGCCTCTAAAACCTACCACAAGACCATTCATACTTTCTCACTTTCCCCATTTCCCTGCCAAAAATGGAGGATCCTGTGAGAATTCTGAAGCCCAGGGGCATGGTAGAACCAATAGGTAGAACAACTGGAATGCCTAGATAACCACCTTAACTTTTCCTCCTACATTGGAATGAGCCCTGAGAGGTCAATAATTTTTATGAAATTTGGGCTTATTTGTTATAGCAAATGATGTTACTTACCCTAACTAAAACAAGCTGTGCCCAGTTAAGACCCCCATTATTTTCCTGTGGCACGTCTTCTGCTATAGTTTAAATACAGTCTGTCCCCTCCAAAACCCACATTGAGCTTTAATCCCCATTATGAGATATTAACAGAAGGGTGTGATTAGGACCATGTCCTCAAGAATACATTCATGCCCTTAATGGGTTATCTTGATAGTAGGTCTGCTATAAAAGCCAGTTTGGCTAAGTCTCAGCACCCTACCCATCCCCATCTCTTACCATTTGATGCCTTGCATCACCTCCATACTCTATTAGTAAGAAGTTCATCATAGGCTGAGGGTCCTTGACCTTGGGCCAGAACTGTGAGCCAAAATAAACTTCTTTCCTTTATAACTTATCCAGACTGTGGTGGTGTGTTATTAGCAACAGAAAGCACACTAAGACACCTCCACTACCTGTAGCTATTCTGCCAGCTCTGATCAAATCAATCATGAGGAAAAGAGTCATTTTTCTCAGGGAAGAGTAGACACGGATGTGACACATGGAGACTGAGACTTGATGAAACCAACAGATAGGCGCTAATCTAAACTAAAATGTCATCTTCATTCAAGATCTGAATTCCTATATTCATAAAAGAGAATACATGAAAAAGCATTTAAACCCACAAAAATCATTTCAAATAAAAAGTATAGCATAGCTCAAATAAACCATTGTTCCTGCTTGGTTCTCATCCACATGTCTACAAAGCTTTGATAGTCTGAAGTCTCTGCAGACCTGACATCTGAGTACATCCGTGAGCCTTCAAAAGTTTTACTACCACCTGGATCTCCCTAATCTACAAAACACATGTTCACAACCAGCTTAAACTACTGCTTGAAGCATGTCTGTACTGTTAAAATAGTTAAGGGAAAGCTCTCAGGTGGCAATGTTATCCTGGGAAACAGGTATCAGATGGCAGTTAAGGCTACCTTGGCTTAAGATTCTGGTACTGTTTCCAAGAATTACGTGCATAGAAAAGCCAGTAAGGTGTGTTAGGAGCACCAGCTTATAGGTCCAGCGGCTCTTTTTGAAGGCAATAGAAATTTAAATCAAGATACAGAAAGAGTTGGTGCAAATACAAACATCTATGTGGTTTGTGTCTGGCCACCATCAAAGCACAACGGAACTTCTTTCTTATCTTCCCCCACCGGTCTAGGTTGGCCAGGTTCTGTTTCTATGCTTTTTATGCTCTTCCCAATACAGAATTATAAAATGAAATTTTGTCCTCTCTTGGCAGGAAAATATCTCACTACTTGAAAAAATTCAGACATTTCTGGTTATTTGGGTAGCTTGGCTTAGTTTACCCTTTGTCAACCAAAAAAAAGTTTAAGGAGCCAAGCCCTTGGATTAAAAATGATGAAATCTACATCAACTCAGCATCATAGATGTGGTCAGTTCTGATACCTGATCATAGGCTAGTTGTGAAAGAAAAAGAAGGGAATCCTGGGCATGCCCTGGACATTTTATTTTAACTTAAGGTATACAAATACACATTCACTGCCCATCAGTTGATGCAACACCAAGTCCTTTTTTGAGTATGAGTCATCTGGCTAGAATGGAGGTGGATTAAGACAGCATTCACAGTAGAAAAAAGCCACACACCTTTTTAAAGGTAGGCTTGTGGGCTAGGGGGTGTGGCTTGTGGCAGAGCACTTGCTATTGTTGTTGTTGTTAGGTGCCATCAAGTCATGTCTGCCTTATAGCGACCCTCACAGGGTTTTCAATGGGTGATTGTTTTGGGATTGCCTTGGGAGTGGACTGCCACCTCCTTCTCCCATTTTTGTGGTGCTGGGAATTGAACCCGGGGCCTCAGAGACTGCAGAGCGATTCTCTACCAACTGAGCTAAATGCCAGCCTGAGCACTTGCTTAGAATGTACAAAGTCCCAAATTTGATCCCCAGCAGCCCCATAAAAAATTAAAAATAAAAATAAAGGCAGACTTGTGCCCACCCCTCCACCTCCAAACCACAGGCTCAGGGTAGGTGAGAATGTCCTAATCGGCTCGCAAAGTCCCAATGTCCACACACAGTGGAAGCGCATCAGAAAAAGCACTCACTGAGCACAGACCTGGCCTCACGATTCAGGGGGCCTTGCTCATTTGATTATCCTGTGCTAGGAATAAGAAGGGGCCAGGCTTTTCCCCAACTCCACATTCTTCCCACCCTCAGTCCCACTCTGGGTAAAGCTGCCTGCACCAATAAGAGTTCTCCAGAAAGATAAAACCACTAAGAGAGAGACACAGAGACAGAGGTAAATATCTATAGACAGACAGAGATGTCAATAGACAGCAAGTTATTTTACGGCATTGTGGTTGCTGGCAAGTCTGAATTCCATTGGGCAGGCTGGCAGGCTAGAAATTCAGGCTGGAGTTGATGCTACAGTCTTAAGGCAGATTTCCTTCTTCCTTCAAGAAACCTCAGTTTTTGCTCTTAAAGCTGTCAACTCATTGGATAAAGCTCACTCCCATTATCAAGTCAACTAATTGTAGGCTGGGGGTGGAACTCAGTGGTAGAGTGCATGCTTGTTGTTGTTGTTAGGTGCTGTCGAGTGGTATCTGACTCATAGCGACCCTCATACAGTTTTCAATGGCTGATTGCGTTTCGGGATTGCCTCAGGAGTGGATTGCCATATCAGTCTCCCATTTTTGCAGTGCTGGGAATCAAACCTGGGACCTCAGAGAGCCCAGGGGAGGAAGGCAAAGACCAGCCCCTGAATATGTGTGGATTCCCTGTGCAGTGCCTCCCCAAAGCCCTTCCTGGAAAGCACCATTCCATTCACAGCCCTCGTCTCTGCCCTTCTCCAGGAAAAGTTTGCCTCAGCAATTTTTGATAGCCGTGCGGTTCAAATGACCTGTTTTGATGTGTACCAAAAGTCATACGATCTTAGCGGACTGTGGAATGTGAATCAACTAACTTCTATTTTGTTCTACCGTGACAAAGGCTTAGCTGTGACAATGGCCTCCTGGTGACAGAGTAGGATTTGGAGCGGAGTGGTAGGGGGAAGATTTCTTCTTCTCTTGTATGCTTTGAGCTCACTTGAACTTTTAGAATTTTTTAAAATGTTTAAAATAATTTCTTGACATAGCTTTTCTCTCTCTCCAAATTCAAAAAAGAAAAAGGAACATTCGAAAGACATAATTTGTTTATGTATGTATGTATGTACGTACGTATGTATGTATTTTTGTATGTATGTATTTTGCAATATTGGGGGGCTGAACCCAGGGCCTCATGCATACTTTTGCAAGTGCTCCTCCACTGGGTTGCAACCCTAGCTGATTTTTTATTTTTCATTTTGGGACAGGGTCTCACTAAGTTATGCAGGGTGCCTCTGGCCTCGAACTTGTGATCCTCCTGCCTCTGCCTTCTGAGTCGCTGGGATTATAGGTATGCACCATCATGCCCACTGAGACATAGTTCTTAACACACAAAGAAGTTATAAACTCTGGCTCCTGTAAGTAAATCAGACTTCACCATATCTTGTGTAGAATCAATTTTTACAGTATTTCAGCACACATTATGCTATTTGCTATTTACAACCTACCAACTACCAGTGACAACTGTGTTGAATAAGATGCTTCTAGTCTCCCTAAATTAATCAACATGTAGATAAAGATACATAGATAAATAGATAGATAGATAGGGCCGGCGAGGTGGCACATGCCTGTAATCCCAGCAGCTTGGGAGGCGGAGGCAGGAGGATTGCAAGTTCGAGACCAGAGGCAGTCTGCATAATTTAGCGAGACCCTGTGTCAAAAAGTAAAAAAATGGGCTGAGGGTGCAGCTCAGTGGTCCAGCACTTGCAAAGCCTACAAGCACATGGCCCTAGGTTCAAACCCCAGTACCACAAAAAAAAAAAAAAAAAAAAGATAGATTTTTTTAATCCTACATCAGTCTACTTGCATTTCTTTGGCCACATCCCGGGCTTACCTCCCCACTTCCATCTAATATTCCCATAGGGCTTTGGAGGAAAGGGAGAGAAAGATAAGAGACTGCTGCATACCTCCCAGATCACCCACCAAGCTAAGCACTTTCGGCAGGCCAGGCGGGCAGAGCAGGAAGAGCCAGCAATTCAGAATCATCCAGAACTGGCTTCCAGCTCTGCCTCCAGCACTTCCAAGCTGTGACTGGTTGGAATACGTGTCGAATGTCAGAAACTCTCTGGGCCTCAACTTCTTCATCTCTCAAGTAGAGAGAGAGGAATTGCTACCTTGAGAGCTGATCAGAAAGAGTACAAGTGGCATCCAGCGCCATCTCTCAGAATCCTCCCTGCCACTCAGCAGGGGAAACTGAGGCCCAGGCAGACTGCCAAACTGGCACACGACCCCTCAGTGAACTGATGGGGGAGCAGGCACTCACACTTAGGATGGTTTTCATGCTGACACCCGCTGCTCTTTCCACCATCCGCCCCTGCGTGGATTCCAGCCCCAGCCCTGCCCTTGCCACCTCTGTGCCTATGGAGTGACCTGTGCCATTTACTCAACTCTGTGTTCCAGTGTTGTCCATAAAAAGGGAAAGAATAACCACCTGCCTTGCAGGATTACTCTAAGCAACATAAATAGCATGTGTAAGCCACTGTTCCAAGTGCCCCCCCCACACACACAAATAATAAAAGAAGAAAAGAAAAGAAATAAATAAAAGCAAGAAGAAACTGTGGAAAAACTATGCAAAAGCAGTAGGCAAATGATTGCTAAGGAACAGAGCAGCTTACAGGAATATCTGGAAGGCACACCCTTAACCAAATAATCAAGCGCAATTTCACCAGTAATGGGGCAAATTGACATCATGAGCTTTGTGATGTGATGTACTGGGGAATGCCCTGCAGCCATGCCACCCTGGCATGAGATCCTGTCTGATCTCAGAAGCGAACCAGGGTTGGGCCTGGTTAGTCTTTGATGGGAGACCACTGGGGAGCACCAGGTGCTGTCGGCTTGGGAGAAGGACCTGGCAGTCCACTCCCCAAAAATACCAGCTGTTGAAAACTCTATATGAGCAGCAAAGAAGCACTGATATAGTGTCAGGCATGGCACGGTGTTGGGGAGTGTTTCATCTGTTGTACATAGGGTCGATACGAGTCAGGCGCAAATCAAAGGCACCTAACAGCAATACTGGGGAGTGCACTGTCCATGTATTACCCCTAACAAAATATTTAATTTAAATAAAAATTATAAAAAAGAAAAGGAAAATTTGAGAGATGTAAATAGGGACTGCACAGGAGATGAAAGTGCTAGAATAATGTTAAATGTCCAGAGAGTCGTATTTGCACGTGGTTTGACAGGAATGTGACTCCTGAGGTGCGTGCTGAAATATTCAGTGCCATGGCAAAATATACAATGGATGAGTCTGGATAAGCATGTGCTCACTTATACTACTGTTGCAGAGTTGTGAAAGGTTTGAAACTAGCCAAAACACAAATCGGAAAGGAAACAAGCTCTTGGACTCTTTCTGTCCTTCTCTACGAACACTTTCCCCCTTTCAAACTCTGCTTTCAGTACTCAGCCAGTTACCAGTTTTCTTGCTTTATCAGGCTCCCAATATTTTGACTCGGTTTTGGAGACTCACAATGTGCTTTGGTTTCCTTCCTTCCTTGTTGGGACTGACTCAAAGGAGGGGTGGACACAGTAAAAAGATAATTGAGGAAATGTGGGTAGTAACCTTAATAGCAAAAAATGAGAATTCTTATGAATTTAGGTAGGTTAGGAGTGATACTATGGATGCTAAGAAATGCCTGTACTCCTGGGAAAGGCACATTGTAGTGGAAGGGGGAATGATGTCACGTTCAGATTTGCTTTCAAGGCTTCCGCTAAGAAAAATAGAATGACAATTAAAGAATAAATGAAACAAATATGACGAACTCCAAGTAATTTTTCCATCTAAGTACATGAGAATCCATCGTATTCTTCTTTTCAGCTTGGAGAATGTTTGCAATACTTCCCTATAAACAAGTAAGAGGAAATCTTGCTTCCCTCACATCACATCGTCCAGTTCAGATCTTCATCACACCTCACCTACTTTTTTTTTTTTTTTTTTTCCGGTACTGGGGGTTGAACCCAGGGCCTCGCACCCGCATGCTCTGCAAGTGCTGGACCACTGAGCTGCACCCCCATCCCAGTTTTTTACTTTCTGAGACAGGGTCTCGCTAAGTTACAGACTGCCTCTGGTCTCGAACTTGTGATCCTTCCGCCTCCGCTTTCCAAGCCGCTTGGATTACAGGCGTGCGCCACCGCGCCCGGCTCACCTCACCTACTTTTAATGCAGTCACCTACTAGTTAATCCTCTGGGCTCTCTTCTCTCTTCTACTTTTGTACACTGCTGCTCAATTAATCTCTCTGCAGCCCCTTTTACATTTGTTGTTAGGTGCCATTGAGTCATGTCTGACTCTCAGTGACCCTTATAGGGTTTTCAATGGCTGATTGTTTCGGGATTGCCTCAGGAGTGGATTGCCATGTCCTTCTCCTGTTTTTGTGGTGCTGGGAATTGAACTCAGGGCCTCAGAGACTGCAGAGTGGCACTCTACCAACTGAGCTAAATCCTAACCCAAAATATGTTGAATGATGGTTGTTGTTGTTGTTAGATGCCATCCAGTCATGTCTGACTCACAGTGACCCTCACAGGGTTTTCAATGGCTGATTATTTCGGGATTGACTCAGGAGTAGATTGCCACTTCCTTCTCCCATTTTTGGGATGCTGGGAATCAAACTCAGGACCTCAGAGACTGCAGAGCAGCACTCTACCAACTGAGCTAAATTCCAGCCCTTTTACATGGCCTCCACTAATTGTATTTAAAGCAATTCCTGTAGTAGCCTTTGGCACACACCTGTCATCCCAGCAACTTGGGAGGCTCAGGAAGAAGGACTGCTAGTTTGAGGCCAGGAGCAATATGTGTACCTTTTTGAGACCTTTCCTCAAAATAAAAAATACAAAAGGGAACTGAGGGCTCAGCTCAGTAGTACTAGTCTAGCATGTGCAAGGCCCTGGGTTCAACCCTCAGTACTGACAAAAATAATAATAGATAGAGCTATTCATATTGTGAGCATTCCCTTCCAATGCAAACCAAAGTGAATACAGGCTTTGAAGCCAGAGTGGCCAAACACACACCTTAGTTTCTCCCAACAGTCTTGTTTCCCTGTTTCCTCAGAGGTTTCCTCAGAGACTGCAGAGTGGCACTCTACCAACTGAGCTAAATCCTAACCCAAAATATGTTGTTTCCTGTTTCCCCTGTTTCCTGCCGCAATCATTACCAGCACTCTCTTTTTCTCTTAACATGTCTCACTTTATACGATAAATTATAAATCACTACAAATAAGGTGATTGGGAGTTCAAATTTCCAGGTGTGACACTTCAGACTGTATAACCTTGACAAGTTATTTAACCTTCCTCAATTTTCTCACCTGTAAAATAGAGACAATAACACCCATCATTAAAAACTGATGTGAAAAAAGCCCTTAGCAACATGCCCAGCACATATCAAGAAATTAGCAGACAACAACTATGTTTCCTTCTAACAAAACCCCTCCAATCCAGCCAAATTCCTGGCCCTCCAAACACGCCTTGTTTGTGATTCCCGTGGGGCTTGATGATGTTCTTCCCCCACTGCCTAAATCCTCCCTATCCTTCAAAGTTAAAACCCTAGGGATTCAGCTAACTTCCTTCTTCATTAAATACTCACTACTCACTTGTGATGTTTAAGGATCCACTGGCTTACATGTTCCTTGGACTATTTACCCAATGTAAATACATTCTGTTCCTCCAATGGCAAGACTGTTCATTCCCTGAAGAAGGAAATGTTTTCTCTCCCACGTAAATCCCATAACCCCTAACTGAGCACCGCATATACCTGTGTGCCAAGTGCTTGGTAAAAGCGGCGTGCCTTAAACAAGACATAGGAATATGAGGGCTCCAGGAGTGAACTCAGAGGGGGCTGAGCTGGAGAAAATCAAGGCCGGGGAGCAGCTTGCCCTGCTTTGTTGGAAAGCCCAGCCCCTAAGCAGGCTGCACAGGCAAGCCTGGGAAGAAAAGAGAACACGCTCTCACTAAGAGGACGGAGGCCATTTAGATGCGGGGCCCAGCGCAAGCAAAGGTGCCAATGTCAGGCAGGAGCGCATGGTGTTTCTAGGAAGTAAAAGGCGACTGCGGCCGCAGCACAGCGAGCAAGGGCTGAGTGGCTGCAGACAGGCTGCATGGAGTGAGCAGAAGCCAGCCCAGGGGACCAGAGTGCATGCGCGCATGCAGGCAGCACATGTCTACTGAGCACTTGCTATGTGCCAGGCACTGTTCCAGGCTCAACAAATACAATACTGAAGAGGGGAACGACATCAACAGAGCCCCTTGTCTCCAGGTGCTTAGATTCTGGTAAGTGAGGTAAACAAATATTTACTACACAGGAACTCTCCCTTACTCAGGGGTGGGGGGATACATTTCATGAGACCCAGCAGATGCCTGAAGCTGCAGCTGGTACCAAACCCTATCAATACGATGGTTTTCTATACATATACACCGACGATAAAGTTTAATTTATAATTTATGCATAGGAAGAGATTGTTGTTGTTGTTAGGTGCCGTCAAGTCGGTATCTGACTCATAGCAACCCTACATGCAACAGGCGAAACAGTATTGTTACTGCTTCTCTGTTATTCATAGGGTTTTCAATGGCAGATTGGTTTTTTTTTTTTGTTTTTTTTTTTTTTTTTTTTTTTTTTTGAGGAGGGTGATTTGACAGGTCCTTCTCCCATGAAAGAGATTAGGAATAACTAATAATAAAATGCCTGCAGGTGTAGCACTGTGGTGTCCAATCCCGTCAAATCTTGGAAGCTAAGCAGGGTCAGGCCTGGTTAGTACTTGGACGGGAGACCGCCTGGGAACACCAGGTGCTGTAGGCTTGGGAGAAGGACCGGGCAACCCACTCCCCAAAACCAATCCACCATTGAAAACCCTGTGAATATCAGAGAAGCACTGACAATAGTGTTTCACTTGTTGTATGTAGGGTAGCTAGGAGTCGAATACCAACTCTATGGCAACAACAACAACAACAATAAAATAGAACAATTATAACAATACGGTGCAATAAAACTGCCAGCGTCATCACTCTTCTACTTTAGAACCATTATCAAGTAAAATAAGGGTCACTTGAACACAAGCACTGCAAAATCATGCCAGTCGATCTGATAACAGAGATGGCTAGCAGGCAGGTAGCATATACAGTATGGATACCCTGAACAAAGGGATGATTCACATCCTGAGCAAGATGAAGCAGGATGGCACAAGATTTCATCATGCTACTCAGAACAGGACACACATTGAAAATCTACCAATTGCTTTATCCCTAGATGTTCCATTTAGTGTTTTCAGATCATGGGTTACTGAAACCACAGAAAATAAAACCACAGATAAGCGGGGAGTCACCTAAGTATACATGAGTTAAAAGAAAATGAAGCAAGGTAATGGAGTTGGGGGCATTGAGGTAGGGAGATGGTCTCTCTGAAATGAAATTTAAGCCAAGACAGGAAGAAAATGAGAAGGAAGCCACCAAAAGAATGGTACAGACAAAGGGAAGAGTGAGATGCAAATGGTCTGTGGCAGGGCAAAGTTCGGCATGTTCTACGAAGAGCAGGGAGGCTGCTTGTGCAGCTGTCACAGTCCCTTGAAGGCTACTTTATATATCTTTTGTCATCCTCTACGTATGGTAGGAGGACCTGGCCACGGTCCAGGCAACAGGCAGCCTCAGCCATGGAAAGGCAGTCTTGCCAGAGAGAAAGGGCCGGATGTGAAACACACTCTCCCAGAGCATTTGACTCAGGGAGACCACCCTGCTCCCTGTTCCTGCAACACATACTTGGGAGCCTTCATTTCCAAAGCCAGCAGTCTATTGGCTTGAATTTTCAGGAGCAGATGTTCTCTTCTGCCCAGCTGTGCATCCATGCATAAGTTGTGTTTGGAATGGTTCTTCAAAGAAACCAATTCCTTGCAAGCCATCATCCATATCCCAGTGCTTGATCATTAACACCACAACCGATCTGGTGCCTTACACACACCATGCCGCACTCAATTGCCCTTCTAGAACACCACTGTCCAAATCAGTTGAGGCTGAGCTTCTGGGTCAGCCAATTCCCAACAGATGTTAAAACATACACAGCCTCCTCTCCCCCTGGACACAAGGCCATTAACTTAGAATCAAGTTCGAAGAGAACCTTCCGTTCAATTAGTAAACATGTCATATCCAATCGGTGCCAGCATCAGACTGAAGCATTTTAAAGTCATGATTCAGGAACTCACAGACTCCTGCAAGAGGAATATCAAATATGAATAAACCATCACATCACCACCTTTTGGCTCCCAGAATGGACTTTTTTTCTTTCTCTATTTGACCTGTAGGATTTTAAATTTTATTTATATATGTTTAGGATTTTATTTACTTTTTGTTTCTTGTTTTACCTATTTTTTAGGCTTTTTAAAGTTTTTATTTATAGGGTTACAGGGACATAGATAACATTCAAGCAACATAACAAGAAAGAAGCAAAGAAAGAGGATAAGCCAGGGACCTAAGAAGTATCGCCAGGGCCAAGCTCCTTTGCAGGCTGTAGGGAAGGCCCAGCCCTCTGGTAGCTCACTAGTTTGTGGCAGTATACCCTCAACTTCACATGACACTCTCCCTGTGTCTATCTATCTTCAAATTTCTCTGTTTAAAAGGACAGCAACCATATAAGATCAAGGGCCCCCTTTAGCTCAGTTGGTAGAGTGCTGCTCTGAGCTCTCTGAGGCCCTGGGTTCGATTCCCACTACCACAAAAATGGGAGAACAACCTGGCAATCCACTCTCAAAGCAAGCCCAGAACTATCAGCCATTGAAAACATCATGAACAGCAGAGAAGCACTGACATAGTGCAGTGTCAGAGAGTGTTTCATTCTGTTGTACATAGGGTCGCCATGAGTTGGACCAATTCAATGGCACCTAACAACGATAACTTACTCCAATCTGACCTCATCTTAACCAACTGCATCTGCAATGACCCTACTTCCAAATAAGGTCACTTTCTGAGTCACTGGGGGTTAAGGCTTCTGCATATGACTTTCAGGGAAAATAATTGAAATCATCACAGTGGGCTAGTTCCCAAGCCTTTCCTTGCTGTTTTCATACGTAATAAGTACAACTGTTGATGGATAATGATTAAATATTACACAAACTGAACAAATATGAACATAAAGAGAGCGATCACTTAAAAACTAAGGCATGGGGTTAGGGACTGTAGCTCAGTGGTAGAGCTCTTGCCTAGCAAGCAGGTGGCATTGGGTTCCATTCCTAGTGACACACACACACACACATACACACACACACACACATAATCTTAATAAAGGCCAGTCACTTGGAAGAAATTACGTATGCATAAATTGTAAGTTTAAGCGGAGACAAACTAAAAATATGGAACTCTGAACTACAAGTGTTTTTGTTTTTGCTACACCTCAAAGAAAGTGAAATTTATAAAGGATATATTTTGAGTGTGATTATATCAGAAACACTAATTTTGGAACTTAAAGCCATTAACTCATAATAAAAACAAAATTAAAGTGTTGGCTCTCCATCAAAAGATTGGTGAATAAATGTTTTAAGTTCCTTACTTAAAAGAATCTTTTTAATTTAGGCAACAATATAAAGAACAGACATGGAAAGACGCCCATGATACAGTAACTAAAAATTTCAAGTTATAAACTATGCAAAATACCCAATTCTTTCTTAAAAGTTTTAATATATTTGAAAGCATGTTTGCAAATAATATTGAAAGACCTGAGCCCTTCACAAATGAATGACTCTAGACATTGACCATAGACACTGATCATCAGTGCTGCTAACTTCTGATACAGAGACACAACCAGTCACTGCATGTCTCCTGATGCAAAAATACATCACCATCTATAAATTGTTTTCCCCCAATATGAACCTAAACCTGAACTTTATAAGTACAGTCAAACTTCCACATCTGTGGATTCTGTGTCCCTGGCTGTAACCAACTGTAGATCGGAAATATTTGAAAAAAAAAAACTGCATTCATACTGAACATGTATTCCCTAAACAATACTGTTTAACAAGAATTTACGTAGCATTTACATTTTTATATGTAAATACTTATTTTTTACATAAAAATATTTAGGAATAATTAAAAACTGTACATGTTCAGTATGAATGCAATTTTTTTTTTTCCAAACACTTAGGGGCTGGGGTTTAGCTCAATTGGTAGAGTTCTGCTCTATGCACTCTGAGGCCCTGGGTTCAATCCCCAGTACTGCAAAAACGGGAGAAAGACCTGTCAGCCCACTCCCAAAACAATCAGCCATGGAAAACCCTATCAATAGTAGAGAAGCACTGACATAGTGCCAGGCATGGCACAATGTCAGAGAGTATTTTGTTCTGTTGTACATAGGATCTTTATGAGTTAGACTAGACTCTACGGCACCTAGTGACAACAACAACAATATAAATACTTATAGGTACTATAAGTAATGTGAAGATGATTTAAAGTATACAAGAGGCTGGGCATGGAAGCACATACTTGTAATCCCAGCACTGAGGAGCCTGAAGCAGGAGGATCTCAAGTGCAAGGGCAATCTGGGCTACATAGGCTACATGTTGTTAGGTGCCGTCATTCATGGGGTTTTCAATGGCTGATTGTTTTGGGATTGCCTCAGCAGTGGGTTGCCACGTCCTTCTCCCACTTTTGCAGTGCTGGGAATGGAACCCCGAACCTCAGAGACTGCACAGCAGCGCTCTATCAACTGAGCTAAATCCCAGCCCTTATAGGCTATGTAGGTGAGAATATGCAGGTTATATACAAATACTATGTAATCTTGTATAAAGAACTTGAGCATGCACAGATTTTGGTATTTATGGGGAATCTTGGATCCCATCTCCTGCTGGAGGATAACGAGGAAAGACTCATTTACAGAAATTGCCAAGGACAGAGCAACATGACAAAGAACATCAGGAAGATGCAATCACAGAGTTCAGCCTATGGGAAACACTACAGGAAAAGCAACTTGGTTTTTCAACAAGTAAGCTTCCAAAGGGAAAAGACATGGAAGGACATCCAGTAAATTAAAGAGAGACCTAAGGAGTCATATCAGCCAATTGTCATGCATGGGCATTAATCAGACTCTGATTCAAACAAACTGTAAAAAAGCAAAGCAGTGATGAGGTGATGAAGAAATCTGAACACTTGCTGAATATTTGATATTGAAGAACTGTTGATGACTTTGTGCAGTGTGATCATAGTATTATGTCATTATTTTTTTAGAGACACACACTGAAATATTTACAGATGAAATGTTAAGATGACTGGGATTTGCTTGAAAGTAAAGGAAGCAGCAGTAGGACTAGCCAGGGGCAGGACAGCAAGATGGGTCCTATTGAAGCTGCAAGACAGAGAAACCAGTGCTCATCAGATTCTGCTCTTGCTCTTCTACATATCTGAAATGTCCCATTGTTGTTGTTGTTAGGTGCCATTGAGTCGGTATCCAACTCATAGCGACCCTATGTACAACAGGGGAAACACTATTGTCAGTGCTTCCCTGCTATTCATAGGGTTTTCAATGGCGGATTGATTTTTTGGGAGTGGGTTGCCACGTCCATCTCCTAAGCCTACAGCACCTGGGGTTCCTGGGCCATCTCCCATCTAAGTACTGACCAAGCCAGACCCTGCTTAGCTTCTGAGATCTGACAGCACTGGATGCCACAGGGCTATGGCTGCAGCCAAATGCCCCATGTTGTTGTTGTTGTTAGGTGCCGTCGAGTCGGTATCCGACTCATAGCGACCCTCTGTACAACAGGGGAAACACTATTGTCAGTGCTTCTCTGCTGTTCATAGGGTTTTCAATGGCAGATTGATTTTTGGGAGGGGGTTGCCAGGTCCTTCTCCCAAAAATGCCCCATAGTAAGTCATTTTTAAAGGACTTGCTTGGCATTTTCACATGGGAAAATAGCTCGGTAGTTTTATTAAAGGTGAAGAAATGTACCAATTCACTCCCAGATAATTACCCAACAGAAATGTGTACATAAAATCACCAACGACAAGCCGGGCGCACACCTGTAATCCCAGTGACTTGGGAGGTGGAGACAGGAGAATCACAAGTTCAAGAGCAGAGGCAGTCTACATAACTTAGCAAGACCTTGTCTCAAAAAGTAAGAAAATGGGCTGAGGGTGCAGCTCGGTGGTCCAGCACTTGCAGAGCATGCAAGCGTGAAGCCCTGCATTCAACCCCTAGTACCGAAAAAAAAAAAAAAAATCACCAACAACACACAGAAAAATCTACATAGCAGTATTATGCATAATGGTCCCAATCAAAAGTCTCCCAAATGCTCACCCAATGGGATGATAAATAAATGTTGGTCTATTCAAACAAGAGAACAGTATATACCAATGAGACTGAATATTTACAATGACACATACCAACAGGGATAAACCTCACAAATAAAATGTTGAGGCAAAGAAGCCAGAAACCAAAAGTACGTATTGTGTGTTTCCGGCAGGAATAACTTAGGTTGTGCTACTAAAAGCCAGGGCAGAGGTTATTCTTGGGATAAACTGGGAGACAGTGACCAGGAAACAAGCCAGGGGGCTTCTGGGGGATGGTGTTATAACTTAAACCTGAATGCCCCTCAAAGGTCACAGGTTATAACATTTGGTCCCCAGGTAGCAGCATGGTTTGTGGAGGTCATGTAACTTTCAGAGGTGGGATCTTGCTTTGTGGAAGTGGCTCCCTGGGGGCGGGCCTCTGGGGGTTTTTACAGAGATCCATAGCTGGGTCCCTCTCTGCCTCCTGCTCTACAATCCCATAAGGTCTTCTGCCAGAGACCCTGCTGCCGTTATAGACATGCCTGCTACCGCCATTATCGACAGATCCTCTAACCGTGAGCTCCCAATAAACCCTTTCCCCATTAGTTTGTTTCTGATCGCTGACTGATGTAGGGAAAAACTGGGAGGAAATTGGCAAAAACCCCCAAACTGGGAAAACGGCTTTTGAATATCTGGTTTGTAAATTAGAAATCCAGGGAAGATGAAAGTAACTTGGTTGCACGTTTGTACAAAACCCTTCCTTGGACTGAAAGCTCATTGGCTCAGGCCATTCTGTGGGCGAGCTATATAAGGAGCTGTGATGCAGTAGCTTGATCCTTTTCGACCATTCTCACCTGGACCACCAGTGAGGAAACAGCTTTACTGCTCTCCCCCGGGGCCTTCGGTGAGGAAAGAACTCTCTCCCGACCACGACCATCAACAAGGAAAGAACCCGCTCTCTGTCTGATCACTGAGGACGCAAGGACTGTCTCTTCGTGACCACTGAGACCACCAACACAGGTGTTTGCCCCTGGAAGGCAGAAGCGCCTGAGGCTTTTCCTTTCTCCCACTTCCGCCAGCGTCCCAAGGCCGCAGGAGTCCGCGCCCCTCACCCGAGGGTCCCAAGTGAATTATGTTTAGTATCTGTGTGCGCGGCGGCACTGCCCATCTGAACCTCCAGTCCGGACCGGGAGGTGTGCGCCCCACAACTAACACAGGTGGGTCTTTTCCTTGCTCTGGATGTGTGCTGTCTGTGATAAGCCATGAAGCTGAAAGCTTCTGTGTGATTTTCTGTATGCATGTTATATTTAAACATAAAAATTTTTTAATGTATTTAAATAATAAACTATGAGATTCAAATGTAGTTAAGCGAGGACTGAAGGGCCCAAGAACCTGCATTTCTTACAAACTGCTCAGAGAAGCTGATGCTGGTGGCCCCAAGGATGGAGCTAGCCCTGGTGTCCAGATGCAGAGAGAAAGCCTAGAGGCAGGCTGAGTGCCAGTGCATGCCCCCATGGCTTCCTTCATGTAGCTGTGGCCAGGGTCACAGGTTTTCTTGTTGATGGCTGCTCTGCCCTGCCTGCAGAACCCCATGCGGACATTCCAGAGCACCTCTGCCAATTGTTACAAAGTACACTCCAGCCCACAGACTTATAGCCTCCCGATGTGCAGGGCTCCAGGCTCACTGGTCCCCAGGCTGTCTCCTTAGCCTCCGTGTCAACTTGTGTAGCTCAGCCTTTGCTTTCACAGCTCTCTCGTTATGCTCTCTGCTCTGGAACTCTTCCCAACACTGACAGCTCAGTTCAAATGCTGCTTCCTCCAGGAAGCCTCCTCTGATTTCCCTGCTGTGATTAATACCTACTTGGGACAACCATGAGCACACCATTCACAGTTCAAAATAAGTGCAGACCAGTCTCTCCTGGGTCAGACTGATATATGTAAGTCTTAACCCAGAACCTGTGAATGTGGCCTTATTTGGGAAAAGGGTCTCTGCAGACATAATTTAGAATCTTTTTTTTTTTTTCCCCAGTACT
Organism: Pedetes capensis; assembly: GCA_007922755.1. Classification (NCBI taxonomy): domain Eukaryota; kingdom Metazoa; phylum Chordata; class Mammalia; order Rodentia; family Pedetidae; genus Pedetes; species Pedetes capensis. The sequence goes on from VMDO01021991.1 coordinate 34,187, forward strand.
GGGGGTTGAACCCAAGGCCTCATGCTTGTATGCTCTGCAAGTGCTGGACCACTGAGCTGCACCCCCAGCCCATTGTTTTACTTTTTGAGACAGGGTCTCACTAAGTTACACAGACTGCCTCTGGTCTCGAACTTACGATCCTCCCGCCTCTGCCTCCCAAACCGCTGGGATTACAGGCACGCGCCACCACAACCAACGAGTTAAGAAAACATGTTCTCACTCATATGAGAGAGCTGACTCAAAATTACAAGAAGGAAAAATCCTACTCAAAGGTCAGATCACATTAAAAGGGGGGGAGGGAAGATAAGAATGAGGTCAATATAAATGGACTAGAAATCGCATGTAATTGTTCTAACAAGATAGAAACAAAGACCACTACAGGAAAAGTTTCTATCTTAAACAGAAAT
>VMDO01021992.1:0-34338 GCA_007922755.1 Pedetes capensis
TTCTACTCAGTTGCAGATAATCTTACAGAATCAATTAGGTATATATACAGAATACCTCTGATCAAATGATCAAAATTACTTTTCTACAAACCAAGGAAACTGTGGAATTTTAAGATGCATTCTATAACCTTATTTCCTATTTGATTGTCTTTAAATCGAGCATTATCATTTAATCAACCTTTTCACTAATCTGAACACCAGCACATATACCTAGTAATACTTGGTCTTTCCATTAAGTCTCAGACTTCTATTATTTAAAGATAATTCTTGTCATTATTACCGATCTTTATCTTATTCAGAAAAAACTTGAATACCATAAAAATATGTTTATGCTTTTATGAGAAAGAGTATTCATTCTGTGCCTTTGTTTCCTCATTGGTAAAACAATAAGATAAGATTGGTTAGCAATTGCTTTAATTCTTAGCTCTAGCATTCTCAAGAAAGTGATTTCATTGAAACATCTTTTCCTCCTTTGAAAAATTTAGCTTTTTATTACAGACATTCCCAACCAAGCTTGATTTGAATTTTGGTTATCATTTTATGGCAATGATAAATAAATCAGAGCCTAGATAAATTAACCAGAGTGAATGTTATCTCAAATTTAAAAATTAGAAATAAAGGTAGAGATTTATATATTTTTATCAGTTAGTAATCCAACCCACAAATATAAAAAGAGGTGGCATTTGCCTTCCTGTATTTTCAGGATAACTTAACTTGAACAACAGTATGGTTCTTCTATTTTAGTCACAAAATGGAGAGAAATAAAGAATTTAAAAATTTGATTAAATTACAAGCAATCGTACTGTCTATGTAAATATATTTCTCAGTTTGCTATTTCATAATTTTGTTTGAAATTAGACAGATACCTCTTCAATAATAAGTTTTATAAATGAGCTCCTCAGTTAAATATTAATCATGAAACAAATTGTTACTTTAAGATATTAATAAACTCATTTCAAAACCAATAGACAATTAGGTGAAAGTGTGGATAATTAACTAAATTTATATATCCCAAACTGAGGATATCAGGATAAAGCATGTAGGAGGGTATTTCTCATGAACAAACTCATGCTTTATTAAAAGATACAACATAAATGATACTATCAAATATTGCATTTATTAGCAGAAGCATATCTGTTTTTTTCAAACTGATTTCTATTTAAGTAACTAAAGGGCAAATGTGATCTCTTTGCAAGGTTGGATTAGCACATACTCTGGAAGCCAGCACCATTTCACCTGCTGATCCCGGGCACTCAAAACGACACTTCTGCAGGGCTCACTACCCAGTCTGGCAAGCTAGTAAAGTTTCTCCTAAAATTTACCAACATTTTCCAAGACACCTTTGGCTTAACTGCCAAAGGCTGAATACCATTTTAATTAGATATTATCTTTCTTAGTATTCAATTAGAGCTGGCTCTTACTTAAACTGTTATTTAAAACTCCTACAGTAAACCACATTATCTTAACATAATCATAGTGAAGTCACTATAAATTCCAGGTAAATGCCAGGTCTTATCTATAGAAGTCATAGACTAACTCACACATACAAAAAAATCCATGAAGTCCTGAGGTAAAACATAGGCATAAATATGAAAATGAAAATTGAAGCTACTATAAATGTATATTTATCAAAATAACATATATTTATCAAAATAACACAGCCTTTTTTAAATAATAAATCATATTGACAGCACCAGAAAACAAACATATTAGATATTGAAATATATATATATATATATATATATATATATATATATATATATATATGTGAGCTTTGTATGTTAGTTTGGATTTTCAAAATAAAATGAGTATGTGAAATCAATTTCTTTAATCCATTCACTGCCAAGAAACTTCTTCTTTATTAATTTTTCAGAGCCTACTTTATTATGAACCCAGAACATTTTAAGGCTTTAATATTCTAATTTTATAAGAAAATGGATTTTGTATTAAATTATCTTTGGTTTAACAGTGTAATCATACCACTACACCTGAGAGAAATTAATAAGTCATAGTATGATGCTAGCATATAATGCCTTTATTAGAAATTGTTTAAATGCCTTTATTAGAAATAAAATCTTAGGCATTCACTCAACTACAAATCCAAAGTCTAGTTTTAGAATATGGAGACTGACATTATTTTCCCCTTATATGATGATTCAGGTTTTAAAAGCTGTTAGTTAATTTTAAGCATTAATATATTATTATTATTATTTACTTTTCAATGTTTATTAGGTAAAAGGAATGCCTACAAGAATATGTTAAATATATGACTGCCCACAAAAGAATAAGCCCTGAGCAATTTGATAAAATAAGTACTAAAACCTTACAATATGAGCATCTAAAGTACCATATAACCTCCCAGATATTTTATCAGAAATGACAAGTAGAAACCCAACAACATTGATCCTTATACTTCACTATTTCTTACATTACTTGGCTTTATACAATAGGGAAGTTATTTTTCTACCATTTATTTGATGTAGTAATGAGATATTTGTTAAAATTGTTTCAGATATGTAGCTAGATTGATATAGAAAATTATGCATTAGAAGTGTATAAATTTGATTTTTTCTGATATTCTTAGAGTTTTACTAGAAAACTCAATATAGAAAAGAAAGAAAACAATCTTCAGTTAAATAATCCATTTGGTGAATTCATACAATGGTGTCCCTTGAATTTATATGCCATCTATGTTCACTGAAGAATTTGTCAGTTTCTATGTTTTTAAGTAAATAGCTATCATTTCAATACTCAGGTCTACATGCACGTGTGACATCCTGAAAAAGAAACAGTATATCCATTCAGCCTTAATCAAATGTCCTTTTCTAGTATCACTGGAGTTAGTGGAACTTTAAGAAGCCTCATTTGCTGTGACAGATGCTTGAATTCCAAATAATACACAAAACCAGCAGAGGGCAGAACTGCTAACGGAATTGACCAATCCAAGGAGTGACTAGGTATCCAAGGTGAAATGAAAACTTTATGATGTGGTCTATTTTCAAAGTTACTTATTTATCCTTAAAGATGTGGAAGTGAATGCATCAACACAATTAACATAACTCATTTCAAAATCCGAATACATTCTAATGAGGGTCTGACTGTAGTCACCAGGAAACATCTCAGGGAAGAGTAATCCAAAACTGCCTGCTACCCAAGAAGGCAAAATCCACAAGTGTCAGACCTAGAGGCAGAGTTGGGCCTCGGGGCTCGCTCAGATCTTGGCATCGAGACCCAGGGCCAGGCTCAGGTTTCTGCTAAAGACTCTGCGTTCAAGCTTGGCATTTTTGTGGTTGCTGTTGTTTGTCCCTATCCTATTCTCCCCACCCTCTTTCGTATTCCCCAGCATCACACTGCACCCCATACAAAGCTTGCTTTCTACTGTAAATTGCATGGGCTTCCAGAACTCCAGAGGCTTTCGCCTGCCAGCCGCTTCTACAGCACCTAACGGACCAGCTCAAGCCAGAAGCTTTTTCGGGAAAGGGCGGGGGCGAGGGAGGGAGGAGGCAGAGGGGAGGGGTGAAGTCGCTCTCCCTCCTTGGGTCCTGACAGGGCTGCAGTCTTCCAAGCAGGTCTGGTCATTCAATATTTGGTGGTGCCACGTAGGAACTTTTCCTTACCTCTCTCCTCCCACCCCCACGCCCCCTCCTCTTCCCTCCCAAGCCCTACTCCTCCGCCCCCACCCCATTTGCTTGGAGACTTTCATCACTCTCCAAAAGAACTGCACGTCCAACCTGCAAGAAGAAGTGTTTGTGTGTGTGTTTGGGGGGGGGGGTGTCATCGAGGGGAGGTGGGGGCTGAAAATCAGGGAAAAGTCTCCTTGTCTCGAACCCTTTCTTTATGACCTGAGAAATGTTTACCACTGAAAATCTCTTCAAAATGCCACAGGCGCACACGCGCGCACACTCTCTCTGTCTCACACACACACACGCATAAAGTGTTCCCAATCTTCTAGATTCATCCCCCTGGTTTCTCTTATATCCCCAAAAGTAAAACAGCCTGTTTCTCACTTCGGTGTAGACAAAGAACTTTATCAAGGTTCATTTTATACCCTTTCTCTACATTTTCTCCTCAGTTCACCCTTAAAAAGATATTCCCACTAGTTAGAACCTGAAGAAACCAAAAGATTTGTTCACAGGGCAGTCTAAGGACTGCAACTCAAACAAAAGCTTTGTACAACTGCCCTCTGTTCAAGGTAATATTTTTTCCTCTTTTCAAAGAGACTGAAAAGTGGTGAAGGGCATTGTCAGCTGGCTTGTGTGCCTGACAGATCTTTTTTCCTGCTACCCACCTCCTCTCCCATTATTGTCCCGCCTCCATCCATATCTCTCTCCCTCTCCCTTCAGTTTCTACTTCCAACCTGGTGGCAGCTACAATCTGGATTCTATTTAAGAGAACGGGGCGGGGGGAGGCAGGGAGGGAGAGGCAAGAGGGGGAGGGGCGCAAAGAGGAGACAGACCTTCTGCCATCTCCCACCTCCCCAAATCCATTTTTCTTACCTCCTCTGACTTCTCTAGCTTGGAAGAGAAAAGCCAGTGCGAGGGTTGTTATGGTGAAATCCCAGAGCCACCGTTTCGTTTTCCACCTAGAGGACCACGGCTCCATCTCCGAGCCCCGCACTCACGGCTGTGCACTCAGCCCACGAAATCGCGACTGCAGCCCGACTTCGTCCCTTGCAAGGTGTCGCCTACGTTCGCTACACAGCCATGGGGGAGGGAGAGGAGGCAAAAAGTCAAAGGGCTTTTTCTTTTCAATCGGATGGTTTGTTTCCTTCCTGTCTCTAGCCCCCTCCTCTCCCTCTCGGTTGGCCCCGCCACCTGGGACCCTCCGATGCGTCCTCTGCCCTGCCCGGCCTTCACACTGAAGGCAGATGAGGGGTTTCTATCAGAAAGCCCAGAGCGCCGCGCACCCCTGAGGGTTTCATGCCGTCAGTGGGCCGGACGAGAGGCCGAGCGCAGCCCCCTCCTCCGCCCACTCCCCTCCCCCGCGCCGCTCCCCCTCACCCGGCGAGGCTGACAAGCCGGCCAGGGTCGGACCCAATCACGAGCCTCCCGGCGGCCCGAGCCCTCCCCGCTCTCTCTGCTCCAGAGCCAGGATTTCCACAGGCCCAGCCCACCAGTCACCCCCATCTCCCCTCCGCTCTCCTCCCTCGGCTCAACCCAAATCCCCAGGAAGAAGTGGGAGGGCGTTACGCGGGACGCGTGCTTGGCTCCTTTACTTTGGGAATGAAAGGAATTGCAGGAGAGCCCCGGAGCACACGGACTTTTCAAGGAGCTTCTGTATTCAATAAAAACAGCTACTTGTCTACTTGCTCCGGTCTGTTAGCCTCTGGTTCTTCGGAGGGGGAGGGGAGAAGCACAGTGTTTCATCCGCCACACCGCTGGAGTCCTGGGCTGGCAGCAGTAACCTTATCCTTGTACAAAATCTGCTTCGTGTGGCAGACGTTGAACTAGCGGACTAATTGCACCGCCTGCTCCGAAAGCATTTTTATTAATTTTTAAATCAGAGATAATAAGAAAGAAATGAAGGTGACATGGAGGGGCCCTCGAGGTCAGAATCCATGAACTTGTAGGTAAACTCATTGGAGAGTTGAAATTGACAGGTTTCTCAAATGTTTAAACTCAGCCCTAGGTTCATTGAAGGGCTTACCTCTTAAAGAGATGTACTGTACTCTAAGGGAGAAGGAGAAAGAAATGTATGGGAGCTGACATTAAGGGGTGAGTAATTTAATTTTCTAATTGATTCTGCCCTGATCCCTGTCTTCGGAGGCAAAGGAGGGAGGAGAGAAGGAAAGCAAAGCTACTAGCAGAAATCTCCAAGTCAGGCTCACAAGGAACCTGCTGCCGCTCTTGCACCTGGGACCAAAAATAGGACTCTCCACAGAGAAGTAACATAAAGGGGCAGTTTTCTAAATTCCCTCTTTACTCCATCCTCAAGGCAATCCTCTTAAATGTGGAACTGAGATTCCCTGGTTATTTTTTCCATATTTATATTATTCTACTCTATTGACTAGTCCTTTCTGTTCTTATATTTCCTAAGATATTTCTTTCCAACATTGAGAGTAATGTCTAGCAAGTGGACAACGGTTGGAACAATCTCTGACACTACTCCAGGATACATCAGCCACCCAATAGAGACATGTTGCATGGGTGCATACATTTTTCTGCTGCTGGAGACTTAGAAGGTTTGGCCAAGGCCTACTCTGAGTATTTAAGAACATATAAATGCTTCATGGTCTTCAACTAAGTTTACCAGGTACCTATGTTTAATTCTATATTTGCCACTAATCTTCAGGAGCCCAATGTGCTATTACTTATCAAAATATGCCATAGGACCCAATAGATTATATCAAATTTCTTCATGGCTTAAGAATTGGAAGAAAGTTAATCAAAGTCTAGGTGGAGCTCCCAGGTAGGCTTGTTCAACAAAAGGAGTAGAGGCATATAAAATGAGAACAAGTAGAAATACCTTCTATATGAATGTCTCTGCCTATAACAAAGAACTACTTTCCCATCAAGAACTTTATCTTTTAGATTATAGGTTTAAAAAAACTACTTAATACTCCTAATGTGACTGGCAGAATATTTGAGATGCTTTATACTAGTTTCAGAGAAAAATAACCAACCAGCTCTTCAATTTACAATCTCAATTTGTTAATCTAATTTAATAAAATAATTTAATATATTTCATTTGAACTTGGAATGTATAATTGCAAATAAAGAACTTTGCAATGGAAATATGGGTGATTTAGCATTGTCATTATCCTTCATTTTCTTACAAGCGGATAATTTGTATGTATTTATGGTTTCCAAACTTTTTTGAAACTGATTTTTCTGTCCAATTCTCTGTATATCTGTAAAACTATTTTCTAGGTCTTCTCTTAAATGTAAAACAGTGAACAAGTTTAGAAATACTTTATTTGTGAAGTTGCCAGAATCTTAATCAATTCACTTTAGAGAATTACAATGCTTGCAGCTGCATGTAGAGATGGTGTTCCAAATTGTTTCTCAACAGCTCTCCTGATTTATTGAGAGTCCCATGGCTTGATACCGTTCTAGAAGGTGAGAAATGATGCAGTCACTCTAGCAGGCACTACCTCCTGGTCACATCTTAGACCTTCTCACTGCTTGTGAAAGGGTCCTTTCAGGCAAGGTGTCTTGGGTGAATAGACTTATTACTACCCCTCTCTGTACTCTGCGGTCTGAATTCCTCTGGCCATCGCCCAACTGGGCATAACCTGGGTCTGAATTAATGGGTCTGGAAGGAAACATTGTAGATTCATGGTGAGGTATAATTATGTCTAACCTCTTTAGCCTGTAGCTAGCTGCCAGGTCAAGAGTCTCTCAGAAACCTGCCCATGAATCCACAGATGAGCTCAATGAAGGGAAGAATAAAATTCAACAACAAAGGGAGCAGCGAAAAATCTGAAGAGATCCAATGCAGCTACCTTCAGCTACACCCTGGGGAACTTCCAGTGAAATTATTTCCTGGGCCACTTTTCAGCCATTTCTTTGCTAATTGTTTAGATTCAAAATATAATAGAAAGTGACAATTTCCTTGACATAAGTTTTTTAGTCTGAAGTGCAATAATTCCACTGTGTCACATTGAAAAATGTTTAAAGGTATTTGTTCAGCTTTGTAGAATTAGCTCTGATTTCAAGTCTTACAAAAACAAGATGAAAAAATAGTCACCTTCTTTGTAGCAATATTTTAAATTAAGCCTCTGTCCATGTTGGCTTGTCAGAGAAGCACAGACAATAATTTGATAATGGATTGGGAGTTCAGATAAAGAAAACTTAAACATTCTAAATAATCTTCAGAGGTCATGGAGTTTTATTAAATATTATGAAAAAGCCATAAATCTTTCTTAATATCTTCACAAATCCATACAAATCAGAAGAGCCAGAGTCAGAACCAATATTTCAAATACTGAGACCTCAATAACCAAAGGGAGACTGAAAATGAATTGTCCATCGTGGGCTGCCCCTAATACAACGATATTAGAGTATCCAAGGTAGAGAGAGCAAACTAATAATCCTTAAATTACTACAGGTAGAATTAGGGGGAAGGAATAGATTAGAAGGTAAAATATCAGTAATAATACATGATTTTTAAAAATCATGTAGGATTCATTCCCCTTTGTTCATACTTATATTTTATCCTACTTATTTTTCATATAGATAGACACATACATAAATACATACACAGGTAAATGAAAGTTACACATTTTGTCCAAACATTTTGCTATAATTGAAATTGCTGCACCAAATTTGGTTTATTGGATGAGAGATTATTGGGCAGAAGACTTGTACACATTGAAAATGCTCAAAATATTTGAAAGAAAATTTCTTTTGAATGTGATCTTTCTCTTACTATACTTAATGGTTTGCTTTTCTTGCCCTCTTCTGAACTTAGGTCAATTATTTTAATAAAGGAACAACTAAACAGTTTGACATGCACCTTACAGTTTTTCTAGTACTTGGGTGGTAGAAATGAGTCTTTAAAAGTGGAATTAGTCCCACATACCTCATAGATGAGCCACTGCATTGTAGAAAGTGGAGATTGAGAAGGGAGAGAAATGTTTATTTCTATAATACTATTTCCAAACTCACAAAACTTCATAGTGAGGACTGGTTATTTTTTTGCAACTTTGCTATGAAATAACCAAGAGAAGTTCAGTGGAATGCAAATTTAGCCCAATTTCCATGGTACAACAGAATCTCTAGACAAAAGTTTTGAACTTTTGGAATCTTCAATGAGCCAACTGGGACATGACAGACCCACTCTATTTAAAAGGACCTAAAATAAAATAAAATCTAAATTAATCCCAAATAAGCAAGGAGTATGGTCCTGTACATTCATATATATCACTCTTTAAAATGTGCTTTAGCAAGATGAACTCACAAGAAGCTATCAGAATTCCTTTACATAGTTTTCCTATGAAAGATAAAAGGGAAGAAGAGAGAATAGAATGATTCAGGGCAAAACTTAAATATTACATGTTTTGTACTTTGGTGAAGACAGTTTTACTCACTGTATCTTTTTTCTCTCTGTGAATAGGTTTGTCATTGAATACACTTCTTGAGGTGTTGTAAGAATGTGTGTGTCCTCAAAAACAAGACTTCTGACCAAAATTATTTAGAACAGCACCAACATCTCTATTAGCAGAGGTAAAGGAATATGTTACATATTTTAGTGAATCACATGACCTAGAAAAAGGGAGTACCACAATAATAACATATAACAATGCCTTTTTACTGTATGTGATATTCCAGCTATCACTGGAGTAGTATCTTGATTCACACTGGCCATTCCTGGTCAAATAATATTGCTGAGGGTAGGAATTTTAGCTTCATTAAAGGGATTACTGACTCTAAATAATTTACTCATAATAATTCCATACATTTTTGAAATTTAATTTTGATACTAAAATAATACCATATAGATAATTTTCTTTGACATTGATTCATAACATAAATAGCAAAGGGCAACAAGATGCCAAATACACCATTACAGTTTCTAAAGTGGGTAGAATCCCCTTTTCCACTTCTATCTTGCCTTTACCGATGTCATTTTACAATATTTCTAACTTGTAATAAATTATATTTCCAGACAGTTATATGTAATTGCTCTATGATTCTGCCATTTAAACCAATTCATTTAATTCTGAAACCAAATGCATATGCTACAAAAATCTGAAGATTTGCACGAAACAGATTTTTTAATCTTATGCACTATTTCTATGATATTTATATGACAGTCTTATATATTCTGCAACAAATGTCAAATGTAAGATTTAAGGATGGTGAGTATATTTAAAAGTTGAAATTGATCTGATTTTTAAAACATCTGCATTGAATAACTTCAACTTAATTTGTTTTGCAGATTCTCAATGTTTAATAACCCTCCTAATATTATATTTTCTGCCAGCTCTAGTATAGTCAAATTATTGTACATTTGAATACTGGACAAAAGTAGATACTATTTTGAAAGGTTTTACAATATAATGTACAAAGACTGGAAGTCCACATATGAATTAAAATGGTTACAAAACAAACAACATTTGATCCAAATGTTGTTTTAAACATCAAGTACATTTATCACTATAGGAATTTTTTATTTAAAATACTTCATTATTTTTTTGTTAGTCCTCATAACATCTTCATGTGCTCGAAATGTGACAACTTAAATAGTTTCATTTTAAGGCTGAAGTCTGGTGCATTCAAAGTTGAAATTAGGAAGACAGAAACAGATGGAATATGTGAAAAACATTTGTATTTGCAATTCTACTCTCATTATTAAGTCCGTCCTTACAAGTGATGCATTTTTAGAATATATTTTATGTTCTTATGGATTAACTATTAAAATGAATTTGATCTCAAGAAATACAAATCTTACAATAAGGAAACCATATTTCAGAACCATATTTAGAGCCTCAACATTATCTGTGGATCTAATTAAAGAGTGACGTCTTTGGATAAATCTCTATGAAAAAAAACTACCCTGTTTTTTAAATATAAATAATGACAAGTGTTTTTTCTCCCAATACCATCCCTCAAGTTTCATTATCTTCTAGGATTTTAAAATCATTTCACATGCTTCTGCAAAGCAAAAACACTACTGATGGTAACTCCATGTTATTTTATACTTTCCAAGAGGAAAAAGATAAAAGAAATTCCATGTGTTAAAGAGAAGTCATATAATAAGAATTACATTAATATTTTCTAAATACTTGAAGGGCGGAGATTTAGCTCAGCTGGTTGAGCGCCGCTCTGCAGTCTCTGAGTCCCAGGTTTAATTTGCAGCACCACAAAAACAGGAGAAGAACATGGCAATCCACTCCCAAGGCAATCCTGAAACAATCAATCAGCCATTGAAAACCCTATGAGGGTCGCTATGAGTCGGACACGACTCAGTGGCACCTAACAACAATAACAATAAACACTTGAAACATCTTGAAAGCCATGAGTTCTATGGAAAAACTTCTAAGCTAAGCCATAAAAACTCAGAAGCAGAAATTATGTCACATTTTTGTAAACTACTCTTTTCCACATTCCAAACTCATTGAGAGCAGAAACCATCATACATTTTCAGTGTCTTCGTTTCCTGTTTGCTTTGTGCTTCCTATGATTTTGTTGACATTTTCCATAATTGTTCACTGTATTGTACTTCAAAACACAAAAGGGCCAATTTAAGTTATTTTCCTATTATTTTAAAGCATTGTGTATTTAGATATTAATCACTGTGCTCCTGAGACTCTGGCTTTCATTGGGGCCCCAGTATGCTCCTTGCAATACTGTGAGACTTCCACCAACCTGGAAAGGAGATTGAACATCTGTGTTTCCTGTGAAACTAGACTTTACAAGGGCATACAATCAAGACAAAGTTTGACATATTGCATTTACCACCGTTTACTGGAATATTTAATCAAACTGTGATTCTAAACTTCAGAAGAATCAGCTCTGCCAAACTCATCCCAACATGCGCTCTCATGACAATAAGAATTCTGCACATTTTGAATCTGTGCTCACATAGGCTTTGGTTTTGACAATGTGCAATAACTACTTCCTGATGTTTTTATTTGTACCCAATAATCTGAAACTGGAATTTTGATAGATAGCTTAAACTGGAAGGAAAAATTATCAAAAAATTCATAGTAAGACTTCAAGTTTTTGATTTATAAATATAATCCAGGGATATTTATGTTCTTTTCATATATTAATATGTACATATTTTAGTAATAACAATAGTGCCCTGAGTTATCTTCAACAATCCATTATATACATAGATAGTTATCTATAAATATTTGAATAAGACATTGGCATAACTCCTCCATACTTCCTTGTCTTCCCGGAAAAATAAAAGGTATTAATAAGTTAATCAACTGGAAAAATAATCACTTTCGGTAAGAAATCGCAATTTGCAAGCAAATTTTTAAAAATCTACATTCTTTAATATGATCTTAAGTAGAACTTTACTTAGGATAATAATAAAAAATTAATAATAAAATCATCAGAAATATTTTAAGCACATGCACAAATACACAGACATTAATAGAAATAGTTATCTTGCTAGGTCAAATAAACACCAGAATGAAAGTGTAAATATCATTCAGAAATGTAATGGTAGATATTATAGTGTTTGAAGCAAATATATAAAGATATTTGCTTTGTTTTATATTTAATCACAAAACAGAAGTGATTTTTTTTATAAAAAGGCTCATTTTCTATTGCACCTGAGATTTTAGCAATATTCTTTGGTAATACAAGTAATACCTTTCCATCTTTATTTTGCAAAGTATGTCCATACTTTGAATTGAATTGCTAGAGAATTTTATTCCTCAGTATCTCAGAAGTTAGGACAAAGATGAAAGTGTGGATATTTTTCAAGAAGAACAATCAGCATAGGAGAAACCTGCACTTCCCAAGGTAAAGTGCAAGGGAATTAGGGGAAGAAAGAGATGAGGTGAGAGCACATAGTAACAGACAAGAAGACACTGACAACAGTGTGTACAAATGAGAAGTGCTGAAAGAAGAAAGAATAGCCTAAGAAAGCATTTTGAGAAGTGCTGTTTTATGACGTGTTTTCTAAGTACCCCATTTCCCTGCTTCAAGGATAAATATGTTGTCTCTGAATAATTTAGCCCCAACAGAGCTTGGGGGCTTTCTTTTGCACAGAGGTTACTTTGACTAAAAGTATCTGAGCATATACCATAAAATACAAAAACTAAATAGAGGGTCTAAGAGCAGTTAAGTATCACCCATGTCAAAAAGAATTACAGATGAGAAATTCCCAGTATTTCGGAGTATAAATGAACAACCATTAGCATTTTGAGTCAATTATCTAAGAAACAAAACAAACCAACTTATAATTTAAGAGTTTACAACAACTTTGTAAAAAATTTCTCATGATTCTATGAGTTTGTTAGGCTCAGCTGGGCAGTCCTGCTGGCCATTGTGATGTCAGTTTGGTCATTCATACAACTATAATGAACGGGGACTTGGATAGAGCTAAAATGTAAACAGTGGATTTATTCATATGCCTAGTAGTTCAGCTATAGTGTTGTTAGGTGCCATGGAGTTGAGTCTGACTCCTAGTGACCCTGTGTACAACAGATGAAACACTACCCCCAACACAGTGCCATGCCCAGCGCTATGTAGTCAATGCTTCTCTACTATTCATAGGGTTTGCAATGGCTGATTTTCTGGGGGGAGTGGGCTGCCAGGTCCTTCTCCCAAGCCTACAGCACCAGGTATTCCCAGGTATTCTCCCATCCAAGTACTAACCAGGCCTGACCCTGCTTAGCTTCCGAGATCTGACAGGATCAGATGCCACAGTGGTATGCTGCAGGTAGTGCCTCGGCTAAGGGGGTTAGAAATGTTGAACACTGACTGGACCCTTTTCTCTAGCAGGCTGATCAGGCTTGTTAAATGTTAGTACAAGACTCCAAGAGAATAGGATTAGAAGCTGTAGGCCTCTTAATACCAGGCTCAGAAGCGGCACAGTCTCACCTCTGCTGTATTCTTTAGGTCAAAGCCCAGATTCAATGGAGGAAAAGAGAAATATACAAATACAAGCAGGATAGGAAGTAACAGTACCATCTTTGGAAGTAACTTAACCTTCCCTTTGGCCACTTGTGCAAACTATAGCAACCTCTCACAGTCCTCCCAAACCTCACTCAATTATGTCATCAGTCTCAAAGAACAGTAGTACATGATTGAAATGGGACCCAAAGCAGATGGATTTGGAGGTGCATCTCCTTTTGATCCAGAAAACTGCAAATTAAAAAACAAATACTCTGTTACCCATAAGATACTCTCATTTGAAAAGGAAAGAAATCACTAGTCCATAAGAGTTATGGAATTCAGACAGGAACATGTTGCCATTTCTTCTCAGGAGCTAGAAATATTTCTTCCTCATGGTCCAATTATTCTATCCTATTATTTTTTTAATTTGATAATCTCTACCACTCTTAGTTCAATTTTCTAGGTTATGTTTATTACCAGTGAGATATATTTCTTTTTCCATAATAAATAAACTGCCTTTGCAGCTTCCTTGGAATTTTTTCATTGTTATTGCTAGGTGCCATCAAGTCATGTCTGACTCATAGTAACCCTCATAAGGTTTTCAATGGCTGATTGCTTTGGAATTGCTTCCAGAGTGGATTGCCACGTCCTTCTCCCATTTTTGCAGTGCTGGGGATTGAACTTGGGTCCTCTGAGAGTGTAGCATGGCATTCTACCAACTGAGCTTCATTTTGACCCTTATGGATAACATTGCAAAGAATAGGAATCCCAGAGCACTTAATTGTATTTATGAGGAATCTGTACATTTACCAGGAGGCAGTTGTTTGAACAGAACAAGAAAACACTGCCTGGTTTAAAGTCAAGAAAGGTGTGCATCAGGGATGTATCTTTTCATCATACCTCTTCAATCTCTATGCTGAGCAAATAATCTGAGAAGCTGGACTTTATGAAGAACACAATATTAAGACTGAAGGAAGACTCATTAACAACCTGCATGATGCAGATGACACAACTTTGCTTGCTGAGACTGAAGAAGATTTGCAGAATTTACCGATGAAGATCAAAGAACACAGCCTTCAGTATGGATTGCACCTCAACATCAACAAAACAAAAATCCTTACTGCTGGGTTAGTAAGCAGCTTCATGATAAACTGACAAAAGATTGAGATTGTCCAAGATTTTGCTTTACTTGGTTCTACAATCAACATCCATGGAACCAGCAGTCAAGAAATCAAAAGACATATTGCACTGGGAAAACCTGCTGAAAAGGACTTTAAGTATTGAAAAGTAAAGATGTCACATTGAAGACCAAGGAGCATCTGACTCATACCATGGTATTTTCAGTTGCATCATACAATTGTGAAACCTGGACATTGAATAAAGGAGACAGGAAAATAATTGATGATTTTGAATTATGGTGTTGGTGATGAATGTTGAATATACCATGAACTGCCAACAGATCTATCCTAGAAGAAGTGCAACCAGAGTGCTCCTTGGAAGCTAGGATGGCTAGACTGCATCTTATGTAATTTGGACATGTTGCTAAGGGGGACCAACCCGTGGAGAATGACATCATGTTTGGGAGAGTGCTGGGTTAATGAAAATGAGGAATACCCTCAACCAGATGGATTGACACAGTGACTGCAACAATGATTTTAAACATACAAAAGATCATGTACCTGGCTCAGAATCAGGGAGTGCTTTGTTTTGTGGTACATAGTGTTGCTATGAGTCAGACTGTACTCCACGGCACCTAACAACACAATATGTGTTTTCTAAATCAACTAGTGTTGCATTTGCTGAGACTTTTTTCTTACAACCTTAGTGGAAGGGCAGATGTGGTGGTACACAACTCTTATCAGCCCTCAAGATATTGAGACAGTAGGATCATGAGTTTGAGACTGGCCTGGTCTATATAGTGAGACCCTGTGGGAATAATTAATTAATTAATTAAACAGACATTTTATGAGTCTGATTAGAGATTAGTGGGGGTTCAGAAGCCATATCCATAATTTTTCTCAGGCAACCTTTTATCTACTTGGGACAATTCTACTTTCTGAGACATTGATCTTAAAATTTTTTTTGCTTAGCTGAGAAGTTTTATAAAGCATGTCTTTAAAATTTATGAGGTTTCCAGAAAGAGTTTTGTACATGCAGACATGATTTTTTGGGTCACTCTGAGGCCCACTTAATATTGTCTGCATCATCTATTTTATTTTTCTGAAGATATCACTTGTTTTGAAAATCTTTTCAAGAACACCAGGAGAGTCTAAAGGGTTGCATGTTTAGTATGGATATGGAAACTGCATGGCCCATCCTTCATATCCCGCATCTAGCATTCCTCTGCTATTCCTCTTTGCAATGTTCTTTGTAATAGATGGGGGCACAACAATTAAGTTCTCTGAGCCACTCTAGGAAATTAATTGAAAGGAAGGAAAGAGCTTCTGGAACTTGCGGTTTGCAGTCAGTCAGACAACAGTCAGAAGCATTATTCACAAACTTCAGCTTGCAATTGTTTTTAGGTGTCCTGAAGTCAAGCCTGACTCATAGCGCCCCTCATAGTGTTTTCAATGGCTGATTGTTTCAGGATTGCTTTGGGAATGGATTTCGGTGTCCTTCTCCTGTTTTTTCTGTACTTGGGCTCAAACCTGGGTCTTCAGAGAGTGCAGAATAACACTCTACCAACTGGCTAGACCCCAGCCCATTTTATGTCTACAGTCATAGTACCCTGGCATCCGATCCCATCAGATCTTAAAACCTAAGCAGAATCAGCGTGGTTAGTCCTTGGATGGGAGACTGCTTGGGAATATCAGGTGCTGCAGGCGAATGAAAAGGACCTGGCAACTCAGTCCCTAAACAAACTACCATTAAAAACGCTATAAGTAGCAAAGAAGCACTGACACAGTGGCAGGCATGGCACAGTATCAGGGAGTGTTTCATTCTATTGTACATAAGGTTGCTATGAGTTGGACCCAACTCAACAGCACCCAACAAAAACAACACAACTTGCAATTGGCACCTGATATTAGGGGAAACCTGAAGAACTGAGACCTCAGCTTGTGGGATCTCCAGGTAGGTAGTATCAGAGTTCAGTTAAAATGTAGGACACCCATTTAGTGTCCACTGGAGAATTGATAGTTTGCTAGGTGTGGAGGTAAAAAGAAAAAAAAATCCATACATCTGATATCATATGTGTTCAGTGGTGCGTTAGAGTAGGAAAGTCACTTTGATTTTTCCTATATTGTGTAACCAATACAATATTGTATCTTCTTAGTGATTGCAGATAACAGCATCACTAATTTTTTACCCCAACACAAATTGGTTTTCCTTTCTCCAGATTCCCATAGCAAATTTTTCATTGTTTTTCCAACTTTCATAATTTCCTTGTTGTCTCTCTTCAGCCTGAGTCCTGAATTGAATGTATATAACTTCAGGTAGGACAGCAATAGTATGTGTCAAGTAGAACACCAATAATAATAGTAATAATTGTATTATTAAATCTAATAAATGATTTGATTAATTTTGGCGCATAAATTTTATTGATAAGGGATAAAGAGAGTTTTGAAAGAAAAATCCATTGCTGTTATAACATAGCCCAGTAAAATAGTCATCCCTTGGTACTCATATAGAATATTCTGTAGGATACTTATCAATCAAATCAGTTGAAACTCATGTTTACTGTTTTAGAATGAGTATCTTCACTAAAGCTAAAGTTATTTTAATTTTCATTTAACACAGGATAAATAATGACATTCCCAAATGGACAAAAGCTGAATGAGTTTATTGTCAGTAGATGTGCCATATAAGAAATATTAAAAGAACTCCTTCAAACTTAAATGAAAAGATACAGTATAGCAACTAAAAACCATATAAACAAATAATTCTGATAATGATAACCGCATAGGTGAATATAATATCCAGTTTTACTGTGTTTCTAGTTTGCCAAAAGTAATCCAATGGCTGCTTGTGCAGAAAAGGAAAAGTTGGTCCTCAATTCACATGGAAGTCAGAGGACTAAAACTTCCCAGTTTCAAAACTTACTACAAAAATACAATAAGCAAAACAACATGATACTGACAAAAGTCTGGACATTTTGATCAGTATTGTGAAACCGAGAGTCTAGAAATAAACTCATGTACCTACGGGCAATGAATTTTGACAAGAATTCCAACATTCTTATTGAAAAATAATATTTTTTTTAAAAACAATGATTGTTGTTAGGTGCCATCTGACTCACAGCGACTCTACCTACAATAGGCAAAACAGTATTGTTAGTGCTTCTCTGCTGTTTGTAGGGTTTTCAAAGGCAGACTGCTTTTTGGGAGTGGGTTGCTGGATCATTCTCCCAAGCCTACAGTACCTGGTGTTTCCAGGCAGTCTCTTGTCCAAGTACTAAGCAGGCCCCATCCTACTTAGCTTCTGAGATCTGATGGGATTTGACACCACTGTTGTACAGGTACAGGCAAAAAATAATAGAATAACTGAATATCCAAATGCAAGACAAGGAATTCATATCCTTACTTTATACTATATACAGATATTAACTTAAAATGGATCAAGCAAATAAATATAAGAACTAAAGTGATAAATTAGAAGAAAACATGAGCAGTCTTTATGATCTTGGATTTACCAATGCATTCTTAGATATGAAAATAAAATCTTGAGCAACAAATTAAAAATAAATCTGATTTCAAAATGAAAACCTTTGTGCATTAAAAGACACATTATTATTAAGAAAATAAAAGGATAACCATCAGAACAGAGAAAATGTCTGTAAATCTCTACTTGATAACATTTTTGTATATAATACCTAAGGAACTTTTATTCACAACAATAATTTAAACATGGGCAAATGACTTCAGTAGAAATTTCTCTCAAGAACATACATAACTGGCCAGCAAACACATACAAATACAATCACAATCATCAGAGAAATGCAAATCAGATCTGTGATGAAGAAACACTAAATGGCAAATTAAAAAAAAAACAATGAAATGGTAGCAATGCAGACAAACTAGAACCCTCTTAATTGATGACAAAAAAATTTTAGCTGCTAAAATAGTTTGCTTGTTCCTCAAAAAGTTAAAATATATAAATTTACATTTAACCTAGGAATTCTAAACCTAGGTATATATTCAAAAGTGTTGAGAAAAGTACTCAAAAAATACATGTATATATTACATTATTGTTGTTGTTACATGCCATCAAGTATACAGAGGCACAGAATTCACCATAGTTAAAAGGCAGAAATAAATAACTGTCAACAGATGAAAGGATGAACAAATTTTGATAGATGTATAAAATGGAATATCATTTAGCCACAAAAAGGAATGAAGTACCAGTGTGTTGGTACTGCAGATAAACTTTGGGAAAAGTATGCTAAACGAAAGAAGCCAGATGCAAAAATGTCTCATATTGTCTGACTAATTTACATGAACTGTCTAGAAGTGTTAAACCCATAGAGATAAAAGCAAATTTTTGGTTTTCAGGACCTGGGGAAGAGAAAGGAATGAGGAATAACTGCTTAATGAATATAGGATGCTCTTTTGGGGTGAGTAAAATATTTTGGAGCTAGATAGATGCGGCTGGTTGCACAACAATGTGCTTGTAATAAATGCTTCTGATTTATTCACTTTAAAATGGTTGATTTTATGTTACAAAAAATTTACAACGAACTTTAAAATTTATAGCACTTTACAAATACTTTTTTCTTCCTTCTGTAGTAAAAATGACTCAAAGGCAGAAATTCTAAAAATGAAATTTTAATAACAAGTACTTTAGAAGAAACAGAAAATATCAGGTATTTAGAGAAAATTACTTAAGCCTGCAACCATAGCTGTGCAGCATCTGATGGTGTCAGATCTTGGAAGCTAAGCAGGGTCGTGCCTGATTAGTACTTGGATGGGAGACTGCCTGGGAACACCAGATACTGTAGGCTTGGGAGAAGGACCTGGAAATCAATCTACCATTGAAAACCTTATGAATAGCAGAGAAGTACTGGCAAGTGTTTTGCCTGTTGTACATAGTGTTGCTATGAGTTGGACAAGGACTCGATGGCCCCTAACAACCACCACCACCTAAGACAAGTTGCAGAGCACCAAAGAGAGATTTTCGGTTGAAGAAAGGGTAAGGTGTTTCTAACACATCTGAGCTTATGATTATGGTAAAATCTGCCTCAATAATGAAGTAATAAAATTGTCTTGTGTGTGGCCAGTGAAAGAAAGACATGCTGGTGAAAAATTAAAAGAATATTTAACAATAACAATTTTTATTAAAATAATTTAACTTATAACCATTTCAGTTCCAGTTTCCTTACCATAAAATCTATAAAGAAAAAAAGATCTTGAAGTTTATATTGACAGATATTACTATTCAATATACTAATTCCTATAGTTATTCGTGGACAAATAATTGCAGTAAAGTAGTAGTATCTAAAAACCATAAGATGTGATCAATGTGGAAATTCAGTTTAAAACAAAAGACTTCTAAATACAGTAATCTAAAGAACCTGCCAGCTTTTTTTGTCCCTTGCTTATAATGTGTACAAAGAAACATTGTGATTCATCCAAACATAGGATAAGAATAGCTCATCTATTTTTACAAATGAAGTTTTATTTGAACACACAAAAATACAATCAATATATTATATGCTTCATAATGAGATGGAAGGTCACCATGAAAGTACATTATACACTTCATAATGAGATGAAAAGTCACAGTGTTATTCATAATTTGTTGTGATCCACACAGTCAAATGCCCTTCCATAATCAATAAAACATAGATAGACATCTTTCTGGTATTCTCTGCTTTCGACTAATATCCATCTGACATCAGCAATAATGTCCCTCATTCTACATCCTCTTCTGAATCCAGCTTGATTCTCTGGCAGTTCCCTGTCTATATATTACTGCAGTCACTTTTGAATTTCTCATTATGTGGCCCCAAACCATCTGTCACCTACAAGATTCTCTCATATGCCTTCATCAAAAAAGGAAACAGATTGACTTTTTGCTATTTAGAATTTTCCAAATAAAGATTTTTGTTGTTGTTGTTATTGGGTGCTGTCGAGTTGGTATCCGACTCATGGCGACCCTCATAGGGTTTTCATTGGCTGACTGTTTCAGGATTGCCTTGGGAGTGGATTGCCAGGTCCTCCTTCCATTTTTGTGGTGCTGGGAATTGAACTCGGGACCTCGGAGACTGCAGCGCAGTGCTCTACCAACTGAGCTAAATCCCAGCCCGTTATTGTTATTAGGTACCATCAAATCGGGTCTTATAGCAACCCTATGTACAACAGAAGGAAACATTTTCTGACACTGTGCCATGCTCAGTACTATGTCAGGTGCTTCTCTGATATTCATATGATTTTTCAATGGCTAATTGTTATCAGGATTGTTTTGGGAGTGGATTGCCATGTCCTTCTTCCATTTTTGCTGTGCTGGTGATTGAACCCAGGGCCTCAGAAAAGGAAGAGCAGTATTCTAGCAACTGAGCTAAACTCCAGCCCAAAGGTTTTTGGAGAATTAGAAATAATTTTTAAAAATATTTATAGGTATAATGCTTTCTGAATTTTGCAAGGACATTGCCAATTTTAATGTAATCACTTTTTTTGGTTGTAGATAGGACTAAAGGGTGAAGATCATGATTTATTATAGAGATTAGATTTTTTCCACTTAAATCCTTTGAAAGAAAGTATGAAGATAATTTAAATATAGAACAATATTTTTAATTTTTATATCAACATATAAAGTCAACATTTAAAAAAATGAACTTATCTCCATTATATCTCTTGCTGACATTTTTTTTATATTTTAAAGAGATCAAATACCAAGACAAGAAAGAATTTTATCACTAAGAAATAATATTAATTTTATGTTCAGTCTATGTCAATTCTTTTTTATAAATTTATTTTTGCATACATTTATTATAAAATATATAAACATGTAGTGTAGGGAGAAATTTGGAGGAAATTGGCAAAAATCTCAAAATGCGGAAAACGGCTAAATCTAGGGAAAATGAAGGTAACTTGGTTGGGCATTTGTACAAAACCCCCGAAACCTGATTGAACAATTGGACTCAAAGTTGATTGGCTCAGGCCATTCTGTGGGCAAGCTGTATAAGGAGCTGCACTGCGGCAGCTTGACACTTTTCCTTTTCTGCCCCGACCATCCGCTAAGCAAGACCTTCCTTTTGGCCCGGACCTTCGACCAACAAGGAAAGACCCCATTCTCACCAGGACTACCAATGAGGAAAAAGCTTTTCTGCTCTCTCGCCTGAATCTTCAGTGAGGAAAGAACACTCTCCTGCCAAGACCATCAACAAGGAAAGAACCCACTCTCCATCTGATCACTGAGGAAGCAAGAACTGTCTCCTCATGACCACCAAGACCACCAACACAAGTGTTTGCCCCTGGAGGGGAAAAGTGCCCAAGGCTTTTCCTTTCTCCCATCTCCACCAGCGTCCTGAGGGCCACAGGAGTCCACGCCCCTCACCCGAGGCTCCAGAGTGAATTGTGTTTAGTATCTGTGTGTGTGGTGGCAGCGCCCCTTGGAACATCTGGGCTGGACCAGGAGGCGTGCACCCCACAATGTAGTACTAAGATTTTTGTATGAATATATTTGTACACATGCATACACACATTACCAGATCTATTTTTGTATATACTAACATGGTGAGATCAATTCCAAGTTGTTCCCTTAAAAAGTTATTCAATCATTGTACTATGCCATCAAGTTTTCTGTGCAATATGTAGTAGAACTGGTGGGTTCTCATGCCAGGTATTTATTGCTAAGTTTCCTTTGTGCTATGAAGTGGATTTCTTGGTCTGATGTAATGTTATACATACTGTGTTCATAGATCAACCAGCCCATAATCAGCCTGAGGCCATGAAGACAGGAAAGACAAACTCCTTTTCATGGATTTGATTAACTACAACCGAGGTGAACTGATCCTCTGAATGGAAACAGCACAGTGTAATTTACATGCCATTAAATGCTGATTGGTTTCCATAAAAGATCATATAATATTGGAGGTTGAGCACTGGCCACGCTTTTGATTGAACATCAGTGGCAGTAATTTTATTTGCCTTGATTAGTGGAAGTCCCACCTATTGGACCCAGGCTTGTAGCCATAGCCCTGTTGTGACTGATTCCATCAGATCTCAGAAGCTAAGCAGGGTCAGGCCTGATTAGTACTTGGGTGGGAGACCACCTGGGAACACCAGGTGCTGCAGGCTTGGGAGAAGGACCTGGTAACCCACTCCCAAAAACCAAACCACCATTTAAAGCCCTATGAATATCATAGAAGCACTGACAATAGTGTTTTGCCTGTTGTAGGTAGGGTCGCTATGAGTTGGGCACCGACTCCACAGCACCTAACAACAATTGTTGGACCATATGTAGTGTCCATTTCTGTCATATAGTGCTTTCATTACTATGCTCGTTATGCTCATACTTAGGGAGTCAATTACAGATACTGGATATTGTTGACTAACCAAGCTATTTTGTCTAATTAGTTCATGTCTTTTTTTCATGGTGGATGCTCTCTTGTACATATCAGCATTTAATATAAAAGACTTTTAAACTGCATCCCTACTCTAATAGCTTCAGATTCTTTAAGTAGGGCTTTCCACAAAACTCTTACAGAATTTTTGCCATTACTCATATTCTAATACTGTAAGGACTTCTAGTTACTAAGGCCTAAACATCAGGGCCTAAATCTACTGAAAAGCCTTTTCCTGTTCTGATTCCTATTCAAAACTGGAAGGGCTTTATATCACCAGCGAATAGGTCACATCAGCATTCATATGTGAAATACATTATCCACCATGTTATCCTCCAATATGTCTGACAGATTGTTGTGCCGTGGGGGCTTGTGTGCTGCTGTGATGCTGAAAGCTATGCTTTCAGTGTTTCAGGTACCAGCAGGTCCACTTATGGTGGACAGTTTTAGTTGAGCTTCCAGATTAAGACAGACTAGGGAAAAGGACTGGGCAGCCCACTAGGTTAACAATTAGCCATTGAAATCTCTATGAACAGCACAGAAGCACTGTCAAATATATTGGTGGAAAATGAGTTCCCCAGGATGGAAAGGCATTCAAGGAATAACTGGGGAAGAGTTGCTTCCTTAAAGTAGAGTTGACCTTAATGAAGAGAATGGAGTGAGGACCCTGTGACCTCCTTTCACTGATGTGGCCTAACTCAAAATGACAAGAAATAGTAGCTGCAACATTGGGCTCAAACACAAAAAGATCATGTGATGGCACAGTGTTTGGTAGTATTTTGTTCTGTTGTACATAGGGCTGTTTTGAGTTGGATCCACCTAGATGGCACCCAACAACAACAACAACAACGTGTTAGCCTTCCTTCTTAGTGTTGGAAGATGGATTTTTTGTTTGTTTGTCTGTTTGTTTTTGCTTTGGAGGGGATATCCCAGCATGAAACAGGCAATTGAACCTCTAAAGTCTTTATTGAGATGGCAGGCTCTATATATTCAGATTTTTATTTCCTATTGTCTGAAGCACATGTGCCTTTCAAGACCTTCAATATAGGTAACACTATGTTCATTCAGGGTGATATGAGGTTATCAGTGTCATGAGCCAGCATGATACTTTACAGAATGGCCAGAAGATATACAATCTTTGACTTTAGTATGACAAAAGTCAGGACAAATAATGACAATGTTCCTAATTCTCTTCCTGATAGGGATGGAAAGAAAAAATTCAACCAATGGCTATGAACCATGTACCCGAAGCCACGCTGATCTAGTATAACAAAAATGCCATATCTGAAGCAGCAGCTGTAGTAATGGTTGCAATTGCATCCTTCTCCAAAATCTGATTGCTTTTAATTATTGCACAGTTATCTGCCACCATCTCACCCCAAAACCATGTTGCAATGTTCTTTTTGTTTCACAGATTTGATGGAGAGGGTGCTAGCTCCAGAGTCTTGAACTGCTTGGACTTTTCCCACAGTGATAGCTCTTGTACAGCAGAATAAGGAACACACATAAGGATTGTGACAAGACTCAAGTATACCCATTACAACCATATATGCAGGCAAAGGGTAAATGCCTGTGGAAGGTGCAAAAGGAATGAGACATGCACTTGTTGTTATTGTTGTTGTTAGGTATTGTCGAGTTGAGTCCGACTCATAGCGACCCTATGTACAGCAGATTGAAACACTTGCTGATTCTGTGCCAGGCAAACAATCTTATTTATGTTTAAGCCCGTTGTTGCAGACACTGTGTCAATCCATCTGGTGGAGGGTTTTCCTCTTTTGCGTTGACCTGCCACTCTTCCAAACATGATGTCTTTCTCTAGGGATCGATCTCTCCTGACTACATGTCTGAAATATGTAAGACGTAGTCTGGCCATTCTTGCTTTCAAGACATGCACTAGGCATCTGCATATTCTCTTGCTCCTACATACCCCCACTTTTAAAGGGGGCAGAAGGGATATATGGCTTTGGTTCTGAAGATATCAAGGTCATTTCAACATGTTTTGAAATTCCCTTTTCCCCATATGGTATTGCATGCTCCTCCTTCCCAAGGACATAGTCTATTCTTCAGTTAATGCAAGAGGAAGTCTGAGAACTTGCATAATTTTCTAAATTGGCCAAAGAATTATTGAGAAACCTGTGGCTGGTCTTTAAGTCATGTGACTATTCATCATCGATTTCTGTTTTTATAAGTTAAGGCCAGGCAGACAGCAACTCCAACCTTGGTTCATGTCATAAAATTTTGCCCACCTTGGATTCACATTCACCTCCTTAAACATTCTACCAAAAAAGGAAGACTGGATTTCTAAGTAATGGCAATTGCATGGATTTATGAAGTATGTTGTTAGCTGCCCTCTAGTCAGTGTCTGACTCATAGTGACCCTACGTACAACAGGTGAAACCCTATTGTCAGTGCTTCTGTGGTGTTCATAGGGTTTTCAATGGTAGATTGTTTTCTGGGAGTGGGTTGCCGAGTCCTTCCAAGCCTACTACACCTGGTATTCCCAAGTGGCCTCCCATCTGAGTACTAACCAGGCCCTACCCTGTGTAGCTTCTGAGGTCTGACATGATCAGACACCACAGTGGTACGGCTGCAGGCTTTAGGAGGTATAGCATGATTTTTGGGGGTTTTCAGAGTTGCATTCTGTATTTTGCACTTTTCACTCCCTATTTACACCTGTAAATTGCTCTCCTCTCACTCCCCTACTTTCCTCATTGCCCACTCCCTCCCACTATTCCCTCCTGCTACAATTGGGTCAACTTGTATTTCCAATCTTAGATAAGTACTATTGTATATGTACGTGTGTGTGTATATGTGTGTGTGTGTGTGTGTGTGTTTCTTTTTCTGTAAGGTAGATCTATCTCCCACATATGAGGGAGAGCATGTGGTATTTCTCTATCTCAGTCTGAGTTATTTTGCTTAAAATGATGATCTCCAGTTCCATCTATTTTGCTGAAAATGACATAATTTCATTCTTTTGTACTTCTGTATGTATACCATATTTTAATCTGTTCATCTGTTGATGGACATCTGGGTTGATCTCATACCCTTGAAATTCTGAAGAGTATTGTATTCAATATGGAAGTTCAGGTATCCTTGTGGTAACTTATGATCTTGTCTCCACCTCCCAAGTCACTGGGATTACAGATGAGTGCCACCCACCTGGCTTCACTAGTGTCTTTGTTGTTTATGTTGGTCTATGGAACCCCACATTCACTGAGATTTTTAGCAAGGCAGATGCCATTCTTCATGCTACTTTTCCTTACTGCTCTGGCAAATGAAATGGCCCTTGTCTTTTCTCTAGTTTATGGTTATATAGTGTATGTTCCAGTTGCACATAGTCTGTCTATTATAGTTTGCCCATTTCTCTGAGCCTTTTGAGAAATCGTCTACTGCTTCCCTCAAAAGACAAGAAAATCCAGCATTTTAATTTCCCTTAATGTGGACCATAGCTTACCCCATGCTTCCAAGACCCCTCCTAGGACTATTTCCTTGCGGTTTTGCCAGAATTCAAAGGAATCTAAAGATTCAGATTTTGCTGGTATATTGAATCAGATGTACCTATTCCATTCTTCATCATGTAATATTTTCCTAATTTAGGACCCTGGCTGGCATATCAGATTGAGTATTCACTCTGCAACTGACATTCTTTTAATTATGTGCTGGGCTTAGTGCTCAGGGTTTCTTTGTTTTTTGTTTGTTTTTGTTTTGTTTTTTGGTCATGGAATAAAAAAATGTACTTTATATACTGCTAACAACAACAACAACAAAGTGTCCTGTGGACTTTTTGTATAGCCTTTAATTAGTGATTAATCATCTAATATTTGTGGTTAGGTGCCATAGAGTCGAGTCCAACTCATAATGACCCACATAGGGCTTTCAATGGCTGATTATTTCAAGATTGCTATAGACATCTACTAGTTAAACTTCCTTTTTTCTAATACATCAATTACCTCTAGTAATAGTACTTCAGTTTCATAGTTCTTCATTTTTCTAAGCTTCTTATATAACTGAGATACTGCATCTGGAAATGTGTTTGCTTCTAACAGTGCCCCATCCCAGTTTATCATGGGCCAAAATTTCAGTAATTCCAACATGAACCTCATGCAGAGATTAATCATGCCATTCTTACCAATAATAATAGAGTCCTCATTTCAAGATGGTTGTCTGATGATTTGACTCCAAAATCTTGTTTTAGTTCCCATTTCCTTGAATCTTTTTTGACATCAACTCTCTGAGATAAGGTTCCTAGGAAACAAATTTAAACAGAGATTTCATTGTAGAGGGTTTATTGGAGACTGCTTTCAAGATAAACAATATATAAAAATGGAAGTACTTAAGATTGGCCTGGCAGAGTTGTTAAACTGCTATGTAATTGTAATGAAGAACTCAGACATTCTCCAGGAAGCTTTGAACCTGAGATGGAACTTAAGTTTCCCAGAACTGGGACAGTATGACATTACATCTCTGTTGTTTCAGCATCATTGAATGCATATTGCCCATGGGAAAAAGGAGATATCACAGAGATATCACAGAGATATGTGTCAGAGATACCACAGTAGTGGCAACTTTCTGGAATCACCAGAAATATTGAGAGGGCCTGTGATTTACACCAGGTATGCTATAGGCCTCATTCTGGATCCTTAGAGTATTAGAAATCCTAAAATATATATGGAGTATATATAGTTCCTTTTAGTGTTTTTGATTTCTCAGTTATATTTGAAGAGGAGAAAACATTACTTTAGCAACTATAAAGGAAAAATTCAAAATCAATTTTCAAATAATATAAACATTCCTTATAATATGTTGGAATTTATTTGTTCAATTCTCATAAAAACACCATATATATATATATATATATATATATATATATATATATGATTTTTTTTGGAAAATGATGAACTATATCTGCAGCTGAGATACAAATGCAGATTTGAGGTATACAAAATATTTTATACATAGAAATGCTATATTTCTAAATATCCTTTTCTAATATGCTATTATTGTTGTTGTTCATTTTTGCTTATAGGAGGATTCATGCCAGGATAAGTTTCAAGGTACAGCAGATAAACTTTAGTGTGAAAGTTCATAATTGATCTTAGTTTCCCCGATTCCTGCTTTCATGGTTTCTGATGTCTTGATAAGAATAAAAATTCTATTTAAATTATAAATTTCTCTAAGACTTAAGATATTTTCATTCAATAATTCTGACATTTGAAACTAGTTATCTTTTTTAGTTCTGCAAGTCTGATCTATGTTATTTTAGATACAATGGTTTTAGGTATGCATACTGAAAAAACTCATGACTCTCATTTGTTTTTGGATGGTTAATGAGAATAAATTGTGTGATGTGACTATTAGTCCTTATTATTTCTATTTGGCTAATTTTTGTTCATGTTTATTTTAATGGAGTTTCAGTGATTTTCTTACCAAATGCTTGTCAATATTCATTGGAATCATTGTGCTTGATTTTGTTTGAAATTATAGTAAATCTATAAATTCACTTAGTACAAATAGATTTTTTTGTGAAACTCACTTTTTAAAATCCAAGAACATAGTAGGTTTTTTAATGTAAGTGTTTTATTAGTATATATCAATTACAGAAAATAATAAATTTCTTTGTGACATTTTCATACATGCACATAACAAACTTCTCAGCTTTCATATTTTTGTTTTGCTTATTTTTTTCATGAAGGACTTCTTATCTATCAATATAACACCTCTTGGTATTTACTACTCTCATGCTCCAATAATAACAGTAAGAAGTGTAATAATAGTAACACTCATGGGTGTGGTATTAAGAGAAGAAATAGGAATAGAGAAGAAATAAGAATCCTGTAACCTATAGTTGCATATGATTTTTACTACATATTAATCAAAGGTTTCCATAAATTATGTAAGTTGATGAAAGTATAACCAAAAGTGATGTAATAGTTGCACAATGGAAATAGCAAAAGCTTTATTACTCTGTACCCCACCAACATTTATTAATAAAGGGAAAAAAGAATCCTACTGGTTAAAATTAGCATAGAAGCAGTAGCAGATACTGACAGGTAATAAAATTTTTGTTAACTTTCCTATTTTTAATTACTATTTACCAACAAAGCAAAAGTTACTAATCTTTGACAATACAGAACTGTTTTATCAGTTCTAATATGTTTTCAACAATTTTTGGCTTTCTGAAGATATAAGATTGTTTCATCCTTTCCAAAGCTAATAGTTCTCCCTACTTGTGCTACTTCTGGCCTTCTTGCTGTAGGATCTATTCTCTTGGGAGCTCTTCATTATACAAAGTAAATGACCTCTGCTGGTATCCTTCCCCAAGCTCTGGTATCAGCTAGTTTCTGGCTGGCATAGCCGATGAATGGCAGGTATTGGCTATGCATAAAGGATAGGTTATAGAAGAGAAGTCTGGTATTATTTTTCTTCCCTGTTTGCTGGTATCCTTAGCCTTACAGACGGCATCAAGAGCAGCTGCTAATCTCTGGGATGCTTATTGAGTTTCATAGAACTTCTAACTTTTGTATAATCAATTTTCTGAATTAAATCATCTATCTTTTAAAGATTCAGAATTTGCTGTGCGCCAATGCACAGACCTGGAATTCTATCACTGTGAGAGCATGAGGCAAGAGGTAAATTAGGAGTTCAAGGTCAGAGGAAGCTTGCAAAACTTCGTGAGACCTTTATCTCAAAATTAAAAATTAAAAATGGGCTGGATGCACCTCTGTGGTAAAGCACTTGCCTAGGTGATGAAAGGCCCTAGGTTAAACAGTCCAATACTGCAAAAATAAATAAATAAATAAATAAATACATACATACATACATACATACATACTCAGTGTGGTTCTGCTTTATGGATTAGGTTCTGATTCACAATAGTGTTTGTGCCTTAGTGTTTTACACAGAAAATTTTAAACAATTTTACAATGGTGCCTATTTCAATATCAGTATCTTTAGTGACAAATGAAGTTCTGCTCATGTTGATTTTCAGAAAATTTAAACAAATACTTCTGAGGTGCCCTCGAGTAGAATCCAACACGTAGCTGTCCCCATAGGGTTTTCAGTGGATGGTTGTCTTTCATGATTGCTTTTTTGTAGGGCTGGGGATTGAACCCAGGTCCTCAGAGAATGCAGACCAGCACTCTACCAACTGAACTGAACCCCAGCCTCCGTCTATATTGAGTACCTCAAATCCATTTGAGAAATAAGTAACATATAAAACAAAAAATTTCCTTAAAATACTTTTAAATGTCATTTATCAAGCCATTCAGGAAATGCCTTAAATTTTACACAACATGAAATTATTCCAATTCTATCAGCAGCAGCTGGACAAGCATAAATACATTGTTTTAAAAATTGAAGATTTATATTCAAATTCTACATATAAGTAACTCAAATTCTTTTATAGGTAGAGAATAAAGAGTATTATGAAATCCAGAGATTATTGGTTATCTGGAAGACATCCTAACCACCAGCAAGGTGAGAGGAATAATACATAATAATAAATGTAGGCTATTTTGAGATGCACTCAGGTAACAGCAAATGAGACATATCTTGGAGAAATGTACCCAAATTATATATCTTTCATGCAAAAAGAATTTTAGATTTTTCAATGAAAAACAAATTTAGAAAACAAAAAAGCAAATGAAATGTCATAATAATGAAATAAATGCATATAACTTTTTAATGACTGAAGGAAAACAATTCATTTCCTCTTGTGACTGTATATAACAATAAATATATTATGACTGAACTAGCAATTATTTATATTTTGTCATAATTTTGGAGACGTATCTGGTGGGAAGAGCAATGTTTTGAGTCAAAGTCTGTTTTTCTAGATCAGAAACAACCTCTGCATTTTCAGAGTGGTTTCCTGGTTTGAAGTTTCACTCTACACAGAATACTGATAAATTTTGAACAATGAGTCCATGAACATAACAATTGATTTAGGTATTCACAAGAAATGCACAATCAAATAAATGTGTGAAGACAGTAATTAAAATGCACAGAGAATGGGTTCTGAAACAATAGTAAGAGAATTCCAGTCATATGCTTAGATGAAAATTGAGGTTAAGGAGAATGAAAATTTTATTTAAATGTATAATATCAATGGAACTGATAATATGATAGTAAAGACAACAACAGAATAAGTGAAAAAAATTCAAAATATTTATAAGCAAGTTTTTGATTTACCATTTACAATTTTGTTTATAAATTTTATTTTTTCAGTGTGTGATTTCACTGTTTTATACCTACTTCATCTGTCAGTAGCTCCATGATGAAATTCTGCTTAATAAGAAAAGAAATATTTAAATGACAACTACCATATAGAGAGATATTTACCCTATATGTTCAGAATAAAAGTACCATTATACCTATCTATATATCAGAAAAAAGCACTTTCTCTTTTTTGTATATACACAGAGAGAGAGAGGGAGAGAGAGAGAGAGAGAGAGAGAGAGAGAGAGAGATTGATTTTCAACTCAAAAAGTCCAGATTAAAAAGACAAGATTGTCTTGCATCTGATACAAGATTGTCTTGTATCAGACTAATATTTACAAATTATACATACAGTTCAGCTTTTTGGATAATTTTAGCAAAACCATGTGTATCAGTTCCAAAAATGTTTTTAGATATTACAATACAAAATAACACGTAGAAAAGTAAAATTTGCCCTACATTTCTTAGAAATAAATAAAAATGACCTTTGCACTAAACAACCAGGTATTGTCATTGCAAGTTTTTCAGAAGCTCTAATGGAAACTCAGAATGTGAAGCACTTTGTTGTTGTTGTTAAGTGTCATCGAGTCCTATCTGACTCATAGCGACCCTATGCACAACAGACAAACCACTATTGTTAGTGCTTCTCTGCTGTTCATAGGGTTGGCAATGGCAGATTGAGTTTTGGGAGTGGCTTGCCAGTCTGTCTCCCAAGTCTACAGCACCTGGGGTTTCCAGGTGGTCTCCCATCCAAGTACTAACCAGGCCAGACCCTGCTTAACTTCTGAGATCTGACGCCACAGGGCTACGGCTGCAGGTGTGAGACACTTAGGAGGCCTTTCTCTTCCAGTTGCTGTTGTTGCTGTTAGGTGCTGTTGAGTGGTGTCCAACTCATAGCGGCCCTTATAGGATTTTCAATGGCTCATTGTTTTGGGATTGCCTCAGAAGTGGATTGCCACATCTTTCTCCCATTTTTCAGTGCTGGGAATCAAACTTGGAACCTCAGAGACTGCAGAGCGGCGCTGTACCAACTGAGCTAAATTCCAGTCCTTCTCTTTGGGTGGATGCCAATATCTATCATGTTATCCATGCATTCGTGTTACCAATCAAACATAATAACACAGCATATATCAATTCATCTAATATTTATGCAATGTCTGCATCTAATCTCTATGCTCTTTTCCCTCCTATAATAAAACTCTCCAATTTTAGGAACTGTGTGTAATCCACACAATACAAAATTGTTAAATGCTATCCACCACAGATCATTAACTTTTTGTGGATATGATAATTTTTCAGAATTATAAAGCAGACCCTT
This sequence comes from Pedetes capensis, assembly GCA_007922755.1. Classification (NCBI taxonomy): domain Eukaryota; kingdom Metazoa; phylum Chordata; class Mammalia; order Rodentia; family Pedetidae; genus Pedetes; species Pedetes capensis. Next base: position 32,561 of record VMDO01021992.1, read on the forward strand.
AGCTAAACTTGTAATTTCAGATGAGTGTTACTTAAGAAGCAGCTGTGACAACTTTTTTGCTTTGAAAAGAGCCCGGAAGGAGCATATTGTAGGTAACAATTTTCCTTTAAAAAAGGAGTTGAAGGATTGCAAGAAAGAAGAGTATAAGTCACTCAAGATTTAGCACATTGAGCCTACTTGAGTTTAGTCAGGCACTGATTTCTTTTCAACAGAGAAGAATCTAAATAAAGGGATTTATTTCTTTCTAACATTTGATAAAATTCAAATATTCTAAATGCGTAGTTTAAATGGAAACATTTCTCGTGTCCATAAACTTTAATCATTTGTTCCAATAACCGGAAAGACCTTAGGTCTTTTCCACTAACAATATCCATGTTAAATTTCTGAGGAAACAATAATTATTTTTCCTTGTGTTTGAACTCACACTACAAATGAAATAACTCATTTTTCTCCTATGTGGAACATCTCAGAGCACTTGTTACTCTATGACCAAGGGAAATAACCTTCCTCCTAATGATATTTTTCTTTGTACTACATGAGGACTGTGTTCTACTTTTGATAATATTGTTTTTTAGCTTTTCCTGCACCTATCCCACCTGCAGCTCTACCACTGTGACCCCCAATCCCGTCAGATCTCAGAAGCTAAGCAGGGTCAGGCCTGGTTAGTACTTGGATGGGAGACCGCATGGGAACACCAGATGCTGTAGGCTTGGGAGAAGGACCTGGCAATCCACTCCCAAAATACAATCAGCCATTGGAAACCCTTTGAATAGCAGAGAAACACTAGCAATAGTGTTTCATCTGTTGTGCATAGGGTTGCTATGAATGGGACACTGACGCGAGGGCACCTAACAACAGCACCTATTCCACTGCTCATTTTGCAATTAAACCATACTTACTTTTCATAGAAAATAAAAGTAACCACACAAAAAGGATAAATCGACCATAATTCTACAGTGTCTACTACTGTTAACATTTTAGTGTGCTCATTAGAATCTTGTTTCGGTGTATATTTATGCATCAAACTGTAACTTGTTTTTAAATAAATGTTGAAAGATACTGTACATTTTACTGTAACCTGCTTTTTGACTTAACAACATAGACTTCCTATGCCACAGTAAACTTTCCTTCAGTAACATGTTTTTGTGTGTGTCTGTGGTACTAGAAGATAGAACCCAGGGTGCTCCAGCACTGAGCTGCACACACCCAGTACCTTTTTTAAGTTTTATTTTGAGACAAGGTCTTGCGAAGTTGTCCAAGCTTCCTGTGGTCTTGAGCTTGAAATCCTCTGCATCCACCTCCTGAGTACCTGTGATTATAAGTGTGCACCACCGCACCTTGCTCACTAGTGATAGCATTTCGATTTCTGCACATTATTTCACTATTTCCATATGCCAGCCTTTATGTAACCAATATATTATTGTTGTTGTTAGGTGACATCGAGTCAGTGTCCCACTCATAGTGACCCTACTTACAACAGACGAAATACTATTGTCACAAAAATAGGCCCGAAGACATCTGGAGCAGAATAGAAGACCCAGATATACCTCAACACACCTATAGCCACCTTATTTTTGACAAAGGAGCAAAGCAAGTAAACTGGAAAAAGGACAGCCTCTTCAACAAATGGTGCTGGGAAACATGGTTATCCACATGCAGAAAAATGAAAGTGGATCCGCATCTCTCAATATACACGAGAGTTAACTCAAAATGGATAAAAGATCTCAACATAAAACCAGAAACTTTAAAACTCATAGAAGGCAAGATAGGCAATACAC
>VMDO01021993.1:0-34317 GCA_007922755.1 Pedetes capensis
AGGGAGAGAGAGAGGGAGAGGGAGAGGGAGAGAAAGGGAGAGAGGGAGGGGGAGAGAGAGGGAGGGAGAGACAGAGAGAGAGAGACAGACAGAGAGACAGAGGGAAGGAAAGAGAGAGGGAGGAAGGAGAGAGAGGGGATGGTGCCTCCAAGGGTTAAATGCTATGTGCATGCATGTTACCGGAACTGTGCAGACAAATGCCCTTCCATATAACTCGGCTGAAGCCCACTGTCCTGCGACGGCTGGGAGCATCTGAGCACAGTTAGAAGGACGGGTTTTAGAGGCCAATTCTCCTGACCTCCCTCTTCGGAGTGGTGCTGAGCTGTGTGGGCAGAGTGAGGCTGGTGTCTGGAGACCACGTGGGGGCCACATCCCTCCTCGGCAGGGGCTTTGGGAAGAGGGGTACAGTCTGTGGGGGAGAAGGGGCCCCAACTGTGTGCCTGGGCTGGTGGGAAATTGCAGGAAAGCTGGAGAACGGGGCATGGGTAAGGGTGAGGCAGTGTGAACGCCTGTTGTCCTTCCGGGTGGAGGTGGCCAGCAGATGCCTGCGACCCCAGGCCATTAGCTGTGGGTGGTGGTCAGAGCCCGTCCCCCATGCTCCTAACCCTGGGCTCTGCGGGCCTGGCACCAGCTTCTATAGAACCCCGAGTCTGTGCGCAGACCTGAGGGACGCTGTGCAGGGCATTGGGGAGATGGCGACACAACCAGGCCTGCTCCAACTGATATTCTCTGCTCTCCAAGATCAGAGGAGGCTCAGGGTAGAGGGAGAGAGAGGCCACGGCAGGTGGCAAGTAGACTCTGTGGGGAATGTCCTGTGGAGGCTGGAAAGGAAGAGATCTGGGCAAGTGGTGACAAGAGCTGGCTCCCCAGGTAGGCGACACAGATTCAGACCAGGCCTTGGAGATGAGAGTGGCCCAGCCTTGGAACAGTGAGGACAGAGGCCGGCTGCGTTCACCCCCCCGGATTTCCTCCAGGAGGAGGAGGCCAGGGAGATGCAGTGGCGGCAGGGCCTCCCGAGGAGACACGGAAATCCATCTCTGCCAGGCCAATCCCTCTGCGACTGCCGGTATCGATGGCCGAGTTTCTCTCTTTAGAAGGTGACTTTGGACCAGGGAGTTGGAAAAGAACTCAGATGAGCCAATAAGAAATAATCCAAGCCTGGCACCGGGGTGCCACCTGTAACCCCAGCTACTTGGGAGACCGAGGCAGGAGGATCATGAGTTTGAGGCCAGAGGCAACCTGCGTAACTTAGAGACCCTGTCTCAAAATAGAGGCTCACAAAAGGGCTGGGGTGTAGCTCAGCAGTAGAGCACTTGCCTGGGAAGTGTGAAGCCCTGGGTCCAACCCCCCAGTCTGCAAAAAGTGAAGAGCACCCCAAAATAAAACAACCAAAAATTGAAATGGAAAATCACGTAGAGCGACTCACCTCAGAAGTGGGCAAACAAATAGCCAGTGAGCGTGAGAGATGCAGCTCAGTCTCATTAATCAGTAGTGGATGGAGAACTACACCCCCGGGAGAGCCCACCACCCAGAGTGGCCCAAGCGGGAAGGTAGGAAGGAGTGAGAGTGGATGAGGTCGTTGACCCCACACTGCTCTCATGCCCTGTGGTGGAAGTGGGAGCTGGAATAACCCCTTGTGAAAGCATTTGGCAATATCCACCCTCACCCCTCCACCCGGGCAGAGCCTGGCATAAACCCAGCAGAAATACATGCACATGCCCCTGAAAGACCCACAGTGGCACGACTACTAACAATGGTCCCGACGTGGATCCATTCTTGGCGTCTGCCAGCAGCAGAACGGATAAATGGACCGGGATGCTTTCCCATGGTGGCCTGCTGGGTGCCCGTCATGCCTGGATTTCAACATTTCTAAAAATGACTTGGGTTTGGGAAGGTGGGAAGCACTGAGCCCTGCTGGGCTCCCAGGAGCTGGAAATGACGTGCTGGTATCACTGACGTGATGTGGCTTTTACAGTGCAAGTCAGATCCCAGCAACTGGGGAGGCAGAGGCAAGAGGACAGCAAGTCTGAAGCCAGAGGCAGCATGTGGGACTTGGCGAGACCCTGTCTCACACTAAAAAAATTTTTAAATGGGCTGGGCGCAGCTCAGTGATAGAGAACTTGCAAGGTATGTATGTGTGAGGCCCTGAGTTCAACCTCCAAGTACCAAAACAACAACAAAAAATTTTTTTTAATAAAAACAAAGTGCAAGGCAGGCCTCGATCCCTGCTTCCACCTCTGCACAGCATTCTGGCTGCCAAAGCCAGGCTTCACCCCAGGGTCTCCAAGACCTGCACTCAGCCCTTCCTGCACTTCCCGCCCCAGCCTGCGTCGCTCCCTCTGCCTCGGACAGGAAGTGTCTCTTCCTCCAGTGTTTTATTCAGCTCATCGCTTGGGAGGGGGTCCCTGACCGCTCTGGGGGCTTCCCCAGGAGATGCAACCACAAGAGGTCCCCTGCCATGGCGGCCCTTCTCAACAACGCGTCCTTCTTGGATGGGCGCCGATGGAGACCGCAGACCCACTGCCGGGCTACTGCCGCTTCTTTCATATTTCTTTGTGACATTTTCTTTGTCGGCGTTATTATCCTGGGTACAAGTGACTGAAATGATCTTCGTGGTTATTGGTTTGCCCCCCTTTTCTTTTTGCAGTACTAAGGGGTCAAACCCAGGCCTCACGCGTGCTAGATAAGCTGTTCACTGCTGGGCTGTACCCACAGACCCTTTTTTCTTTTTGTTTTGAGACAGAGTCTCACTAAGTTATTCAGGCTGCCTCTGGCCTCCAACTCGTGATCCTCCTGCCTCAGCCTCCCAAGTCGCTGGGATGTGAGCCAAGGTGTGAGCCAAGGTGCCTGGCTCGGTGGTTTACTCTTTGGCGTCTGTTCCCTCCCACAAGAATGTAAACTCTCGGAGGCAAAAACCACATCTTCCATGTTCACAGCACTGGCCCCGGTGCCAGAGCCAAGGGAGGTGCTTGTAGAAATAACCCAGACCCAGTAAGGGGCTTTCACTCATATTACAGCTAGATTTAACTTAAAGGAAAAAAATTGTGTGTGTGTGTGTGTGTGTGTGTGTGTGTGTGTGTGTGTGTGTGTTGTTGTTGTTGTTGTTGTTGTTGTTGTTCTTAGGTGCTGTGGAGTTGAGTCTAACTCATAGCAACCCTATGTACAATAGAATGATACTCTCCCCGACAGTGACCCATGCCCAGCACTATGTCAGGGCTTCTCTGCTATTCATAGGGTTTTCAATGGCTGATTGTTTTGGGAGTGGGCTGCCAGGTCCTTCTCCCATTTTTGCAGTGCTGGGGATTAAACCCAGGGCCTCAGAGCATGCAGAGCAGCACTCTACCAATTGAGTGAAACCAGCCCATATATGTGTCTATAAGACTGGAAAACACAAGGAGACTTTTCTGGAGGAGAGGGGTCAGGTCTAGTGGGAAGGGGAAGGGGAGGAGATGGCTGGGAGGGGAGGGGAAATGACACAGGGGTAAGGAGGGAGGAAACAAATGCACAGCACAGAATACAACTGCATGAAAATCCCATGATGAAATTCATTATACTTTGTGCAAGTTGAATGAATGAAATAAATAAACTATAGGAAGTAAAACGAAAAGAGAGAGAGAGAGGTGTTCACTCATCATAACTTGAAGGAATAAATGAACATCCACCCAGCAAGAGGCAGTTGTCAGGGTACAAAGAGCCCCCAGCTCGGGTGAGGCTCTCCGACCAGGGCCTCCAAGAACTGCGCCACACAGCCCATCGTTTGGGCTGCTGGGATGATTATCATTACTTGTGTTTTCCAGGTTGGTAAACTGAGTCTTGGGAAGAAACAAGGCCATGCCCACAAATCAACCTGACAGCCAGGATGTCAACACAGGTTTGTGCCTCACTGAGGCTCAGCTCAAAGCCACAGACCCCCCCGCCCGGCAGCCTTCAGTGGCCTACACAGGGAAACAGGGGGCAGCCGGGGGCCCAGGTGTGGGCTGCTTCTCCCAGGACCCCACCGAGCCCGCTGCCTTCCTGTCTTCCCGTCCCAGAGCGGAGCTGGCGGCTGTCACCGTCCACTGAGCGCAGAGCCTGTTTGCTTCATCGATGGAGACAGCTCCCAAGGCGATCCAAATCAAACTTCAAACCACCTTGGCAGCGCCTGGCCACGCTGACCACATCGAATTTGAAGTTCTGTGCCTGACGGGGACCAGCTGAGTGATTACAGGAGCAGTTAGGCTGGACTGTCCAGGCCTTCCCCAGTGCGGGGGAGGCCACCTCTTCCTGGGCTGCCCGGCTCCACTCCAGCCAAACTAGAGACCCCCGTTCAAGGACGCAGAGCCTCGTGGTCTAGAGCCTGGCACCCCACTCTTCCCTTCGGTGCATCTGCCATGGGCCCCCACCATTCGGCCCTGATCCCCATCCCCTGGAATCCCCTAACCTGGTTGTTTTTAGGTACTGTTGAGTCAGATCCAACTCATAGCAGCCCTACGTAGGACAAAATGAAACACTCCCCAGCACTGTGTGGTGCACGTGATCTTTTTATGTTTGAGCCCATTGTTGCAGCTACTACTGTGTTCCTTCTCATTTTGAGTCATGCCACATCAGCAAAAGGAGGTCCCGGGGGCTTTACTCCATTCCTGTCATTAATGTTGAGTCTACTTTAAGAAGACAACTCTTCTCCAGTCATCTCTTGAATGCCTTCCAGCCTGGGGGGCTCATTTCCAGCACTGTGTCTGACAGTGCTTCTCTGCTATTCATAGGGTTTCCAAGGGCTGATTGTTTCAGGAATGGGCTTCTGGGTCCTTCTCCCTAGTCTGTCTTAGTCTGGAAGCTCAGCTGAAACCTGTCCACCACAGGCGGCCCTGCTGGTATCTGAGGTGGCACAGCAACACGCAAGCCCTGCCCGCCCATCATGACAAGCTGAGAGAAATGCAGGGAACTCTGACCTGGAGGCCAGGGCAAAACTGATTTTGTCTCTCCAGTATGTTGCCTCCCTTCCTCATTAGCCTAAAACCAAAGCTTTGTTATGCCCAAGGAGCAAGACCTGTGTCAAGACAAAAAGTAATGTAAAACAGGCCAGGGGCGCAGCTCTGTGGTAGAGCGCTTGCAAAGCATGAGTGAGACCCTGGTGCAACCCAAGTACAGCAAAAGCAACAAAACAACAACAAAAAAAAACAAACAAATAAACACCACTGTAGACTGGCCTTTAGTAGCCAGAAATGTCGACACTGGGTCTAAAAGAGCTGGGGGTCAAGTCAGCTTCTGCCTCAGTTTCCTCATAATGCCCGCTTGATGGCAGAAATGCCCTGAATTATTGAAGGAAACAGGCTATGAGGACCTTCAGCTCACGACCCAGTGAAGAGTAGGCATCCCACTGAGGACAGATGTGACCGTCCTTTTTTGTTTAACTGGACAAGAGTCTCACAATCCCACACATGCGAAGTGCGGGGCAGTAGGCGAACTCCCCAGGGAGACCCATCCACACTGATGCATTCCTGGTACTCAGCGGAGCGGTCACAATGCCCAGGGAACATGCCATTTGTGCCTTATCGGCCCACTGCTTTGTGCCTGCTTGCCACAAAGACACACCAAGGACATTCTGTGTCAGAGGCTGAGGCGGAGAAGACATCCCCATGCCTCTGTTTCCCTACAGGAATTCACGAGGCACCAGACTCAGAGGGAATTGTGTTCCGGGGAGAGGAGCCACCAGGGTGTGATCCTCGGCACCTGGGGCTTGGAGGCTGCTGGGGGGAGAGGTGAGTGATGCCCCCCACAGGAGGCAATGCCAGAGCTGAGTCCTGGATGATGTGACAACAGCTGTCTGAGCTTTGGGTGCCAGCAGCTGAACTTTTGCTAATGAACTCTGCACCCCAGTAGCTGAACGTTTGCTAATGAACCCCGCCCCTGTGTCTGTGGGCATGGCGGTGATGGAGGTCAGAAAGCACGGTGGCCCAGGACACAGCAGGCCACCAGGGGGTGGCCTGAGGATGATGGGGCTGGGGTGTTAATGAGGAGGAGCGTGAGGGCTGGGTAGGCAGGGTCCTGGCCGGAAGTGCAGGGTGGAGCTAAGACTGAGTGGAGAACGTCATGGCAGGTGTGGAGGGGGACTACAGGAAAGAGCAGGGAGAGGTGAGACAGCCCCAGAAGCCACTCCCAGCCTGTGGCCTGAAGGTCTGGGGAAGGAGAAGTTGCCAGAGCCCAGAGAGAGCAGCAGCAGGGAGAGGGGGCCGTGGGATGGGTGCCCACCTGAGGCCCCAGAGGGCGACAGCCAGGCTAACCAACCCTTGGACCCCAGCTGAGAGTCTGAGACCCAGGGGCCTGTTGAGTGCAGAAGCATCTGGAGGACAGTCAGGGTCGAAGGGAAAGCGGAGAACCAGCCTGTCAACGAGGATGAGGTGTCCACCATGGGGGCGATGGCCGGCAGCGGAGGTGGTGAAAACGGCTACCGTTTGTTGAGCTCCTCTGTGGCTACTAACTGTTCTAAAGGACTTGCGTCTTCCAGTCCATCTTCACGTGTAAACATGGACTGGAAAACACCCAAGCTTGCCAAAGCCCTTCGGTTTCCTGACTTCCCAAGCCCAAACTCTGAGCTAGAACTCGGAGATGTTTCTGCTGTGTCTCTGCCCCCCTATGAAGCTCGCCACCCAACAGAGCTCAGAATCACTGATCACCTTGGGATTGTTGTGTGAATAGGCGAAAATACCAAGTAGCACAAACCTGTCTTTCTGTTAATGTTAGTTTTGGCCCTAAAAATATTGCTGACACATATCGCCAGGTCTACCACGGCTGTTCCTTCCCTCGTACATGAGGTACTGGAGGTGAGAACAGGGAACTCTGACAGAACTGCTGGTGCTCTGGTGACAGCTGTGGTCAGGCCACTTTCCTGCCCTGTGGACCTGTCGTTTCATCGGCCACTCTCCCTGCGCAGAGGTTGGCGATGGGGCCGGAGCGTGATGCGAGGTACTCGACCACAGCCTGGCAATAGACTGATAAAGGTAAGCAATCTGGAAAATGACTGGAGCTGTGTCACCTTCTTGTCAGCTCACTGGCTAATGTCACCATACGCACAGCCTCTGTAAGGACCCGCTCGCTAGAGTACTAAGTAGAATCTTGGGTCATTCATTCCCAAAGCTCATTACGAGGACAGATGACACGGCCAGACATGAGGCTATCTACTTTGACACTGAGGTTTTAACTAACCTGGAGAGCAGAGAGTGAGAGACACTTACCAGTTTTTTTAAGCATACAGCTGTACCACCCCAGCATCTAATCCTGTTCGATCTCGGAAGCTAAGCAGGGTCGGGCCTGGTTAGTACTTAGAGGAGAGACCGCCTGGGAACACCAGGTACTGTAGGCTTGGGAGACGGACCCACCAACCCACTCCCCAAAAATCAATTTGCCATTGAAAACTCTATGAATAGCAGAGAAGCACTGACAATCGTGTTTTGCCTGTTGTACATAGGGTCACTATGAGTTGGACACGGACTTGATGGTACCCAACAACAACAACAATAACCTCACTCTGAGGTCTGCACCAGGCAGCTGCTCCTGTGCACCATCCCCACTCTGAGTCAGTTTGAGACACAGCCCTGCTAGAGGAGAGCAATGCACACCCCTTGGACACATTGAAGTCACACAGTTTAGTCACCCCAGGTCCCTATAAGCCTATAGCTATAGCACTGTGGCTTCCAATCCCGACAGATCTTAGAAGCTAATCAGGGTCGGTCTTAGTTAGTACTTGGATGAGAGACTGCCTGGAAACACCAGGTGCTGTAGGCTTGGGAGAAGGACCCAGCAGCCTCCTCCCAAAAATCAATCAGCCACTGAAAACCCTATGGATTGCAGAGAAGCACCGACATAGTGCCAGGTGTGGCACAGTATCTGGTAGTGCTGCATTCCACCGTGGGTATGAGTCAGACCCAACTCAACAGCACCCAACAACAGCAACAACAACCAGTTTTTAAAGAACCAAGAACAGCACTGTGTCCTCTTGCCTCATCCTGGTTCATCTTCCACGCATGGTGGCTGTGTTTAACTTGAGGAAGGGGTGAGGATTTGGAGGGATTACAAAGAAGAAACTCACTTTTCCTCACCGTGAGGGGAGCAGACCAGTCTGGCCATCAGCAGAAGGGAAGGGTGGACGGGGTGCCTTAGGCAACTGTACTAATGCTAGGTCTTCCTGGCTGTGCTGGGAAGTGACCCACCCTGGGCAGGAAGAGTCTTTCCTCTCTATCTGAGAGTTTGTCTTTAGAACTCTTCTGCTGTAGCTGGGACCCCTGGAAGGGCACAGGGCAGGGGGAGAGGAGGTATCTTCCACCCTTGCCAGGTGAAGGCGGAAGCCACTTCTGGACTCCAAAGAGAAGCCAGAAGGATTTGGAAACCTGGCCAGGGCGACCAGAGACCCAGCCCTCTGCACCTCCACCGCAGTTGCACCCGTGTCTCTTATGCCCCTGCAGACCGTCCTTGCTCCTATGAGGACTGGGGGACTTGAGCGCCACATACTCTAAGTAAAGATACAGTAACTTTCCTCCTGCTTTGAATGTGGGATCGGGACTTGGCCCTGTCCCCAGTTTGGGATTCATCCCTCTCTGCCCAGTGCAGAGCAAGGCTCCGGATGGAAAGGCCGTTTCCCACGGCCTTGGGAGCGGGCTGGAGTTCAAGCTGGGGAAACCCCCTCCCAGATAACCTCTCCTGCACCAGGCTGGGTACCCAGCCCGGGTGGCAGTGCACGGGATTGCCAGCCAAGTTTAAGCACAAATGGCTGCTGTTGCAGGATGGCGGTCAGCCTCCTCTGGATGTGTCCCACAGAAGCCTGCCTGGGGGCTTCTCCACTCCTTCCTTTGGTAAATGTGCACGCAACATGTCTGAACCCCGGGTCACACAAGAACGCCATGGTAAAGGACTCTAAGTCTTCAGAAGGCTCTGAGGACAGACCTCGAGCCCCTTCTCCCACTTAAGGACTTTATTCCCTTCTGAGGGAAACAGAGTCAAGAAGAGGACCTCAAAAGCAAAGGCACAGCTGGCTGTAAGTGCACTGCTAAGTCATCCAGCTGCCCCTTGAGAACCAGCCTTCCTTTGCAGATGGGAACCCCTTTATAGCTTCAACCCCAGCTACATCAGGGCCACCGTGTGTCAGGGATGGAAACAGAAGGTTGGTTTCTGTTTTAGATAAACAATACATGCATGAGAATGTAATTCATAGAGCAAGGTGGCAAAGGTAATTGACTCTAAAATCCAGAGTGTGATGACTAATTTTATGTGTTGCTTGACTGGGCTATGATGCCCAGCTACTTGGTCAAGCATATCTGGATGCTTCTGTGAAGGTATTTTTAGATGAGATTAAGATTTAAATCAGGAGACGCTGAGTCAAACAGACAGCCCTCCATCATGTGGGTGGGCCTCACCCAATCAGTTGGAGGCCTTAAGAAAAAGAGTCGTGTCCCAAGGAAGAGGGAATTCCACCAGCAGCCTGTCTTTGAACTTTAGCCCCATTAATTCCTCCCTGAGTGTCCTGGCTGCCAGCCTACCCTGGAGATCTTGAACTTGCCAGGCTCCACAATCCTATGACCCAGGTTGTTAAGATAAAACTATCCATTTGTCCACATCTCTTCTATCTATCCATCCGTCTGTCTGACCGTCTGTTATCTATGTCTTCTATCACTTATCTCTCTTCTACTTATAGGCCTGTCATCTATGGATGATCTATGGTCTATCTATCTATCATCTATGTGTGTATCTATTTATTATCTATCTAGCTATATTTTTGCCTGCAGCCAATCACTGAGGCGACTGATCCCATCAGATCTCAGAAGCTAAGCAGGGTCAGGCTTGGTTAGTCCTTGGATGGGAAACCACCTGGGAACACCCGGTGCTGTAGGCTTGGGAGAAAGACCCGGAAACCCACTCCACCCAAAAATCAGCCATTGAAAACCCTATGAATAGCAGAGAAGCACCAACAATAGTGTTTCGTTTGTTGTAGGTAGGGTCGCTGGGAGTCAGACACGGACTCCACGGCACCTAACAACAACAATCTATATTTCTATCTCTTGTCTGCTTCTGCTGTTTGATTGGTTTTCCTTCTTTAGAAAACTCACATTAACACAGGTAGAAACTAGGAAGAAGGATGTGCTGTCTGAAGGGAAGATGGAGGATGACAAACTCTGGCTTGCACTAGTGATCTGTTGTCATTATGACAAGTTATTCAACACATGCCTTTTCTTTACCCGGCTGAAGGACAGGGTGCCATGCCAGGGGCCCCAGCCTGCTCCTTTGCTTTGTGAAAAACACATCGCGTGAGAAACAGTATTCCGAGCTTGTCCTACTCTGAGCACAGCCTGCCCTGAGGATGGGAAAAGGAAGTACTAGAGAGACCAGCCGGGCTGGGATTTAGCTCAGTGGGTAGAGGGCTGCACTGCAGTCTCTGAGGCCCCGAGTTCAATTCCCAGCACTGCAAAAATGGGAGCAGGGCCTGGCAATCCACTCCCAAGGCAATCCTGAAGCACTTAGCCATTGAAAACCCTATGAGGGTTGCTATGAGTCGGATACCAACTTGACGGCACCTAACAAGAGAGACCAGCCAGAAACCTCGCCGCTGGAATTGCCGCGGAGACCAGTGCCTGGCTCTGAAATTGGAAACTGACAGAAAGGTCACCAGTTGAGAACTAAATGTGTTTGGGGTTTTTCTTCCTGACAAGGCAGCCTCTGCCTTCCAGAGGCCTGAGTTAGGACTCCGGGCGAGTCACATCTTATTGTTTTAGAGACAATTTTCAGCTGAGCACAGTGGCGCACGCCTGTAATCCCAGTGACTCCGGAGGCTGAGGCTGAAGGACTGCAGGTTTGAGGCCAGAGGCAGCATGCGCAACTTAGCGAGACACTGTCTCAAGACAAAAAATAAAACACAGGCTAGGGTTGCAACCCCTGTGGTAGAGCACGTGCAAAGGATGCACAAAGCCTTGGGGGTTCAACCCCCAAGTACCACAAAAAAAGAGACACCTTTGCCCATTGTTTGTCACATGGCCAAGCTTGAGGAAGGGCGAGCTGAGAGGCCGGCTACCCTTCTCCATCATAAGCTGATAGCTCCATCGCTCACATTTTGATGAGCAAGACAGTTGCTTTCTCCTGGTTTCCAACCCCCCAGGAGAGTAAGGCAGGCAGGCACGGAGGTGCCTTGATTGAAATGTCTTTGCTGTTTCCTCTCTAATAAAGGCTATATATTAGTGCCAAACCGTCATTTCTTTCTTTCTTTCTTTCTTTTTATTTTATTTTATTTATTTATTTATTTATTTATTTATTTATTTATTTATTTATAGCACTAAAGTAATACTAGGATTCCCATTGCTGGAGAAAGTGCTGAGTAAAATCTTCCAACAGTGTGCCTCCCCGAATCCCTTAACCCTACCGATAATGATAAAGTCTCATAAATCTAGGTAAATCTTTAATTACGCCTCCGGAACATGATGATATTATGGCTGTGGCACAGTCATAAAGGGCACGTTTTAAAATTAGCCCCGTATACATTTTATGAATATGCAAAAGGGGAGAGGTGGCCAGGGCTAAAATGGAACGACCAAAAAAAATTTGTATTCTTTCCTTCATTGTTGCAATCGTCTTTGAAGAAAGGAATTTATTTCTTTTCAAAAATAAGTGTTAGGAAATGCTCTGTTTCTTGACTTCTACAATTTGTATTTAAATCCCTAACATTAGCTTTGCAAGTTACAGAAAGGACAAGCTGAAATAAAGGGTGTGGACAGACCAGAACACCTGCTGGCCTCAAAATTGCTCTTCCTGGTATTGAGTATGGAACATTGATGGACAGGGGTCCTCTTTGCAGTGTTTATGAGGCCCTAACAAGGCCTGGGGTTTGCTTCCTTCCTCAGGACCAGGGCTATTGCAGCCTCCTCCTCCCAGACCCCAGGATTTGATGAGCGACCCCGTGCAATTTATTTTTATCTCCAGCCAACGCATATATTTTTATTTGTGTGAATATTACCAAGAAAGATTAAGTTCTTCTATTTTGCTAATTAAGCTGCATTTTTTCAAACCCTGGTGAGCTGGTAAGGACAGGATTGAGGAGGGCACTTGCCGAGTTGAGTTTTGCTGTTCTCCTGCTTGGATTAGAGGTGTGTGATGGAGGCAGGGGCTGAGGAGGTGGCTCCTCCCTGGGAGTGAGCGCATGCCCCATGCACCTGCACGGCTTCGTGAAGAAGCCTTCCTCACTTCAGGGAAGCCCAAGCAAGCGTGAAAACGATATCAGCAAAAAGCTAAGCAAAATCTCAGTAGAGCAGAGGGAAGCAGGAAGGGAACACATGCATTGCTTGGCCTTTTTTTTTTTTTTTTTTTTTATGTTTTTAAAGGGTTAAGGAAGATTGCTCAGGTAGTATCTGTGCTGAGCCCAGCAGGGCAAGCTGCAGAATTGTCTTCTCCTGAGATGGGGCACCTTACTCAGCAACAGAGTTTAAAGGAAAAGTCTTTTATTTTTATTTGTTTTAATTTTTTTTTTGTAATATTGAGGGGTTGAACCCAAGGCCTCGAACATATTTTGCAATTGCTATGCCAGGGAGCTGCACCCCGAGCCCCATTTTACTTTTTAAACTGAGGCAGGGTCTTGCTAAGTTACTCAAACTGCTTCTGGCCTCCAACCTGCCATCCTCCTCCCTCTATCTCCAGAGTCGCTGGGATGACAGGCTTGTGTGAGCCTCTGTGACTGGCTCTGAAAGTAAAATCTTATATTTGAAAACGGGCAGGGCTTGGTGACACACACCTGTGATCCTAGCACTCAGGAGGGAGAAGCAGGACAATCGTGATTTCATGGCCAGCCTGGCCAACTTAGCAAGACCTTGTCTCAAAAAAACAAAACAGGGCTGGTGCTGTGGCTCATGCTGATAATCCCAGCGACTCAGGAGGCAGAGGCAGGAGAATCACAAGCTCGAGACCAAAGGCAGTCTGTGTAATTTAGAGAGAACCTGTCTCAAAAAGTAAAAAGAAAATTGGCTGGGGAGCAGCTTAGTGGTCCAGCACTTGCAAAGCTTGCAGGCGCAAGGCCCTGGGTTCAACCCCCACTACCACACATACAAAAAAATCATATATATGTATATATATATATATATATACATATGTGTATGTACATATATATATATATATACATACACATACACATACATACACATGCATACATACACATACATCCATACACACACACACATATATAGTTTGTGTGTGTGTATATAATATATAGTACATATCACATATTTTTTTTGTTATTCAAAAAAAAGGAAGGTGAGAGGAAGCGTGGAAAGGTAGAGCAAGGACACCTCCATTTCTCCCTCCCGCCCCGGTGTCTGCAGACTTCCACAAGCACACAGCAGACTCCTTTGGGCCTGGCCTTTGTCTCCTCTCAGATAGCTGGACCCAGAGGTCATCTTCAGAGCAACTAGGGGCCAAACCAAAGGAACAGACAGTGCCACTCATCCCCTATCCCTCGTACGCCCCACCCCTCACCCCACTCGCGAGCCCCACAGGACAGGCAAAGAAAATGAAGGAACGATGCCAACCAACCAGGAGAGGAAACCCAGAGTGGGCACTGGGCCGGCAGAGTCCTCTGTGGAGGGAGGGGGTGACACTGGCCGGGTGAAGACGAGCTGGAAAAGGAAGCGGAGCAGCGGCCACACCCAGGTCTGGGCACCTTCAGCCCAGGAAAGTCCAAGCAAGGCCACTGTGTGTCTGTTTAGAGCATTTATCTGAATTATTACCTCCCTTCCTCTTCCAGTCTCTAATCCTGTATTTGCAACTTATAGTAACCCTATGTACAACAAAACGAAACACTCCCAGACACTGTGCCATGCACATGATCTTTGTATGTTTAAGCCCATTGTGGCAGTCACTGTGTTTCTTCTCATTTTGAGTTGGGCCACATCAGCAAAAGGAGGTCCCAGGGGCTTTACTCCATTCCTCTCATTAAGATCCACTCTACTTTGAGGAGGCAACTCTTTCCCGGTCGTCTCTTGAATGCCTTCCAGCCTGGGGGGCTCATGTGCCAGCACTATATCTGACAGTGCTTCTCTGCTGTTCATAGGGTTTTCAATGGCTGATTTTTTCAGGAGTGAGCTGCCAGGTCCTTCTCCCTTATCTGTCTTAGTCTGGAAGCTCAGCTGAAACCTGTCCACCATAGGAGCCCCTGCTGGTATCTGAGATAGCAATGGCATAGCTTTCAGCACCACAGCGACATGCAAGCCTCCACAGCATGACAAACTGACAGACATGTGGGGAATATTTCCTATAGACACACATTGTTTTCATCTTAATCAGGATATATGTGCATGCAGCAGAACTGACATAAGTGTTGTTGTTGTCATTCGGTGTCATCGAGTCATGTCCAGCTCATAGTAAGTGTAGCAGTGGATAGGTGCACAATCTACATCTCTGTTGGAACACACAACTTTTCCACGATGTGAGGAACTTCCCTCGCACTGCTTCCGAGTCAGTGCCTGTCTCCCACACACCCAAGCCTCCACTCCTGATTCCTCTTACCATAAACTAGTAGAGTCTGTTCTAGAACTTCATATAAATGGAATCCTAAGCAATGTAGTCTTTATGTCTCGTTTCCTCACTCAGCACAACGTTACTGTGAATCTCTGATGGGTGCATCAATGGTGGTTCATTCATCTCTATTGCTGAATTGCATTCTGCTGTATGAAATTGACCAGTTTTTTTCTCCAATTATATATCATATATATATATCATATTATATATATCATATATAAATATCATATATATATATATATATATTATATATTAGGCCTGCAGCCGTAGCCCTGTGGCATCCAATCCCATCAGATCTCAGAACCTAAGCAGGGTTGGGCCTGGTTAGTCCTTGGAGGGGAGACTGCCTGGGAACACCAGGTGCTGTAGGCTTGGGAGAAGGACCCAGCAACCCACTCCCCAGCAAAAAAAAAGCAATCAGCCATCGAAAACCCTATGAACAGCAGAGAACACTGACAATAGTGTTTCACCTGTTGTATGTAGGGTTGCTGTGAGTCAGATACCGACTTGACAGCACCTAACAATAACAACAACAACAATATTACATAGTATATATAATATATACTTATACGTAATATATTTTTCATGAACTTATATGCAAAGGCCCAGTATCACAAAGGGAAAATGAAAATGTATGTATATATAATATATATATTATATATTTTTATATATAATATATTATATATATTATATCTTATATATATTATATATGCATTTTCATTTTTCCTTTGTGATACTGGGCCTTTGCATATAAGTTCATGAAAAATATTCACCTGTAACTTTATTTTCTTTTAATTTTTTGTTTGGTTGTCATATTAACATTTAGCTAGGTCCTTCAACAACTTGTTATATATTTCTTTCCTCTATATTTTCTGAAAGAGTTTTATTATGGTATTATTTCCTCATTAGATTTTGATAAAATTTAACACTGAATCTGATAGTGAGTGCTTTTGTAGGAAATTTTTGATAACAAATTCAGTATCTTTAACAGATCAATGGCTAATCAGCTTTTTTATACTACTCTGTTCATTTTGTTAATTTGTGTCTATATAAGTGTAAACATGCATCTTTTTTTCAGAATTTAGGGGTTGAACTCAGGATCACACATGCTAGGCAAGTGCTCCACCCCCAGCCCCATTTTCCTATGTTTTGAGACAGAGTCTTATTAAATTGTGCAGGTTGTCTCTCATCTCAAACTCACCATCTTCCTGCCTCAGCCTCCTAAATCACTGGGATTACAGATGAGTGCCATGACACTCAGTTCTTTCAATATATTTGCTACTTCATCTTAGTTGTTAAATTTTAGACATAAAGTTGTTCATAGTATTCCATTATCTTTTAATATTTTTTTGATCTCTAAGTGATCACTGTTTTATTATTGACATTGGAAATGTGTGTTTTCTCTCTTCTTATTTTAATTAACTTGGTTAGGAGTTTATCAATTTTATTAATTTTTTAAAGAACCAAATTTTGTTTTATTTTTAAATAGTTGTTCAATTTCTATTTGGTGATATCTGCTCCTAGCTTTATTAATCATTTTCTTCTATATACATGCCTTGAATGTACCTTCATATTCTTATCTTTCTAGGTTTATTGCATTAAATTCTGATACTGTCTTCTGTAATATATACATCTAAGGCAATACATTTTCCTCTAGCCACTCTTTTGGCTACATCCCATACAATATGATGTCATATTTTATTATCACTTGCTTGAAATATTTGACATTGTCCATGGTGATTTTTTTGCAGCTGTACCACCAAAGAGTCCCTCCCAGTGCTGGGATGTGACTCACCGTGGCAGCATCATGAGTAGCAACATCTCCTACATGTCCCACACCCAGCCATGGTCTGCCTCTTATATAACTTAGCACCATCTGCAGCAGGGGCAGGAGGGGCTGGTGATGGGCATCTGGGGCAAGAGCCTTATGGGGGTGTCCTGAGGTTTTTGTGACCCTCTCTCTCTCTTCCCTCCAAGAAGGAATGTTAGTAGCCCCTTTCCCATTACCCAGGCCTAGCTATCTGCTATATGTTGCTGTTGTTGTTGTTGTTAGGTGCTTTCAAGTCGGTGTCCAATTCATAGCGACCCTCATAGGGTTTTCAATGGCTGACTGTTTCGGGATTGCCTTGGGAGTGGATTCCCAGGCCCTTCTTCCATTTTTGCAGTGCTGGGAATTGAACTTGGGACCTCAGAGGCTGCAGCGCAGCGCTCAACCAACTGAACTAAATCCCAGCCCTGCATCTGCTATATAGTTTTCTTCATTTCATTGCCAAGACCATGGGCCAAGGTATTCCAGGTCATCAAGGTGTCCGGTTTGAGGATGGCAGTGATTACACCAAGCCTGGGGAGCCAGTGACACTATACATAATTTCCATTTTAAAAAGAATTACACTCTTCTGCATTTTAATCAGTTAGTATTTCAGGATTTATGCACAACATGGTTTTTATTAACTCAATCATTACTGGACAGCCAGATAAATTCCAATTTTTTCTATTAGATACAAAAGTGAGATATTTATGCAAAACATTTGTGAACATTTATAAAAACTTTTCTAGGATAAATTTTCAAACATGTAATTTTCAAGCTTGTTGTAATAAACAACATTACTAGTTGTTTAAGGTCTTCAAATATATGTTGCCAAATTACCTTAAAAAAAATCTATGTGGAATCCCATCTTAAATGGTGGGGATATTTCTAAAATCAGAGTATATGGCATCAAAATGCTGTCAAAATCACCCCTGCAAACCTTTTGAGAAAAGCCACGTCGGACATTGGCATTCAGGAATTTGTCCATGCCGTCATTGAAACATTGGTTATTGGGCAATGACTCTGTGCCAGCCTCAGTCCTAGGGGCCAGGGATGTGGCAGAAACCAAACTAGAGCAAAATCCCCATCCTTACAGAGCCATTTCTAGTGGGGAGAGATTTTAAAAAGCAAGCAAGACAATCACAAGACTTCTAAAACATTAGATGGTAAATGTTGCAGGGGGTGGGAATAGCGTAGGGAGTGCTGAGGGGGAGCTTGGTAGGAGGTGGGTGAGAAGTCGAGGTCCAAAAGTGCGCAGGGGAAGCCCCAGGAGAAGGGGATCTGAAGGGGTGAGGACTGGGGCCCAGGCAGCTCACAAAGGGGAGGGCGTCCCAGGCAGAGGACACAGCCTGGAGGGACTCCTTGAGGAGGAGGCACAAGTGCCGTGCTCAAGGAACAGCAAGGGGGCCTGTGTGGCCAAGGAGGAGTGAGAGGCAGGGAGGATAAATCACCACCGAGGACTGGTGACAGGCGGGCAGCAGCTGCAGGATCCTGCAGAGCCATGCAGGTCGCTGGCTGAATTTTGGATTTTACATGGAAATGGGTTGTTGTTGTTAGGTGCTGTTGAGTAAGAAGGTTCAGGGGAGGGTGGGCCGAGGCTCCTCTAATCCTCAGGGTCTCACTGTGGCCATTCTGGGTGTGGCTCCACATCCTTCCCCTTTGTTATATTTCCTTCTCCAGCAAGCACGAGTCTGCAGCCATAGCACCCTGGCATCTGATCCCGCCTGATCTCGGGAGCTAAGCAGGGTCAGCCTGGTTAGTCCTTGGATGGGAGACTGCCTGAAAATGCTGGGTGCTGTAGGCTTGGGAGAAGGACCTGGCAACCCACTCCCAAAACAATCCGCCACTGAAAACCCTATGAATAGGAAAGAAGCACTGACATAATGTGCCAGGTGTGACACAGTGTCGGCTAGTGTATGGTCGCTGAGTCAGACCCAACTCAACAGCACCTAACAACAAGAAAGTGACTGTATATGAACATGATAAAGACTGAAATGGCAGCAAGACGTTTTCACATTACTCTTTAAAAACATCTTTCTGGAGCTGAGGGGGAGCCTCGGTGATAGCACACTTGCCTAGCATGTGTGAAGCTTTGGGTTTGATCCTCAGTGCTAGAAAAAAGAAAAAAAAAAGCTAAGAGAAAGAAAGAACAGAAAAAGGAAAAGAAAAGCTTTGTGGAAGAGCCATTTGGTAAGGGTAGATATCAACCCAGGAACAGGAAGAAATCTTTCTTTAGTATTTATTAATTTATTATTGTACCATCTTTAGATTTCAAGAAGCATTTGTTTAATACAGAGGAAAGAGCTACATGAGAGAATGCCATCTCTCTTAGGAGAAGATTTTTAAACCAAGAGATACATTCATCCTTTCTGGATTTTGAGGGCCTGGGAGGAAATGAATCACTCAGACAACTCCGTGATCCATTTAAACGTCCTGGGGTCACAGAAGAACTAATACTGGCGAAATGCCCGAGATTTCCTTTTTAAAGTTTTTTAAATCTTTGAAACAGTTACCAACACTAATTTTCTTTCCAATTTGAAGGGATTTTCCTTTAAGACTGGTAAAGAAGAGCAGGGTGGGGAAAGTCAAACTGAAAAGCTCCAAACACAGATCCCGATCAGGCAAGACCATTATAGCTGGTGCCTGCCGTCTGCCACGGAATCATTAACATGAAATACCTTTTGATGAATGCATTGAAAAAAGTGATTATATATTAAAGTATAAAAGTCTCTTCCCGCATCGTTTAAATTACTTTACAATGCTGATTAAAATAACAGAACATTATAGCTTGCTTAGCTAAACATTATATTTCCAAATCCATTTCCAATTGTTTCCCTTCAATTTGAACAATTTTTGAGCAATTTCATTGCTATTCATACCTGCTTGATTTTTTATTAGAAATTAAAGTGTACACGTTTTTATCAATGCTGTAAAGCACTGCTGTGCTTAATTAACTCCTTCTGTGCCGCTTGGAATCTCCAGACCTCAGGGAGAAGCGGCTTTTATCTCTGCTCCCTCAGAGAGCAGACACGCTAACAGAGAGCGACAAGGTGTTTAGAAAAACTCAAATAAGACGGCCCTGTGGGATCATGCAAGCCATTTCTGAATTTATGTAAAGGGAAACTGAGACTCATAGAGGAGAATTTGTATAGTACCACATTAGAATTTTTTTCTCAGTACTTGGGAGTTGGACCCAGGGTCTCTCACGTACTTTGCAAGTGCTCTACCACTGGGCTGCATTTCCAGCCCATTTTTTATTTTTTATATTCATTCCAGTTCTAACCAAGTTACTCAGGCTGCCTCTGGCCTCGAACTCAAGATCCTCCTGCCTCCACTTCCTGAGTTGCTGGGATTACAGGGGTCACCACAGCTCCTGGCTCTCACGTTAGAACTGCGTAATAAGTGCACACATTGAGTCAAGCCTTCTGATTCACGACTGGGGAATCTTTTGACCCTAAGAAACTGCCCTGCACCGAGTCCTCAAGGAAGAATGGGTTGATCTGCTGGAGAGAGGAATCTCTGGAGAAATCACCCTTCTGCTTTCACGGATGGGGCTCTTGCTGATCCTATGATGTGGTGCGGTCAGGAAGGAGAGAATCAGTTTGGCTGATTGACTGTCCAACGATATTTGGACGATGCATCCAAGCCTATGAAGTAGCGCAGAATGTGAGCTAGCCACTGCTGATGCCAAGCCAAGCCATAGATAGTCCTGTGCGTTCACTGGACATGGACACCTTCTCTGTGCATCTCACTTGCACCCCTAGGGCAGGCTCAGAGCCCCACATGGAGAAGGTGCTCAGGAGCTTCTCACTAGAGAGAGGGATGTGTGGAAATCCTCTCCATCATGGGGATTCTTGGACTCTAAGCAACAGACACGGGCTCTTGTTAATAGAGAGCGACACGGGACAGGTCAGGAAAGGAACAGGCTGAGCCAAGGGGCTCGGAGACAGTGAGAGCTCTGTCGCTTCTGAGCTCTATGCCATGGGGTCTCACTCCCTGCAGGCATTTATTCCCGCTAGGACGAGTCACCTCCAATCCCTGTCTCCATTTTATTTCCTTCCCTTTAACATCCAGACTCCCAGGAGAGAGAGTCCAGTTGGCTTAGCTTCCATCACATGCCTGTCTTGTGGCAAGGAAGCACTGGGAACCTTGCAATAGAGTCCACTGTTGTTGTGAGGTGTCCTTGAGTCAGATCCGTCTCATGGTGACCCTGTGTACAACAGACGAAAGGTTCCCCGACACTGTGCCATGCCCGGCACTATGTCAGTGCTTCTCTGCTATCCATAGTGTTTTCGGTGGCTGATTGTTTTGAGACTGTTTCAGAAGAGGGCTGCCAGGTCCTTCTCTCATACTGTCAAATATAATAGTGGAGAATGAGCTCCCCAGGCTTAAAGGCATTCAAGAAATGACTTGGGAAGAGCTACCTCCTTAAAGGAGATGGAGGAAAGCCCCTGGACCTCCTTTTGCTGATGTGGCACGACTCAAAATGAGAAGTGGACTCAAACATAAAAAGGTCACATGCCTGGCATAGTGCTGGGTGGTGCTTTGTTCTGCTGTACTTAGGGTCGCTATGAGTCCAACCTGACTTGACGGCACCCAACAAAAATAAGGGTGGGAATGGGTGTTGGAAATAGGATCAGAACAGTCCTAGCAGCATGGCAGGCACAGAAGCAGCTCTCCTCACTCAGCGCCTGGCACAGATGTTTTATGGAGGGGCCATGAGGAGGCCTGGCCCGCAGTGAGCAGAGGCTTTCAGGTGCTACATTCTGATCTGTGGCTGCCTCGGCCCCTTCCCAGGGGTTGTCTGGCAATGCACACTTCCATACGCAGGGTTCATTCGTCGCTGCTCTTTCCACCCAGTCCTTTGGAAAGCACCAGCCATAACTCAAGTTGCTTAAGGCCCACAGCATGCTGGGATTTTAAGATGGCAGAGGAGAGTGAGGATCAGGAGCAGCGGAGGCTGAGGAAGTGAAGATGAGGGCAGGCAGCTGGCAGTCACAATCCTGAGGCTCAAAGAATAGGATGAGAGGACCGGAATGAATGGGGGCCTCAGGAATGACCCCCAGCTTGCCAGATGTGGAGTCCAAGGACACCGATAGATCACCTGGGGGCTCAACAGACTCAAGAGGCCAAGGAAGGGAGCTGAGCAAGTCCACGTGGAAAGCCAGGTGGAAAAAAAGTGGCCGAAATTTAACTGATATTCTAAACTTGGGAGATAGAAATCGCAAAGGCAAGAAGAGGAACGAAAAAGCAGAGCATTTCTTGGGACTCAGAGAGGTAGCAGGTACTGATTAGACGTTACTGTCTGCTGGGTGCCCTGCTAGAGAGGCAGGACAGAGGGTTTGTAACAGACACAGACACTGATGTCTGAGGATGTGTGTTTGAATCCTCATTTTCTCACTTCTTAATTGTATGACTGCAGAGTGGTCTCAGAGCATCCTAAGCAGAGATATTAGAAGGAGCGTCCATGCCTTGGGGCACTAAATGAAATGATTGGTGCAATGTACTCAGGATGAAGCCAGTAACCAGGTGTTCAATAAGTACTAATTATTGTTACTATCATCAGGTTGGGTTGTTGAGACCTTCCTGGGCCTTCTCACAGTTAATCCCAAAGGCACCTGCAGCTGTAGCCCTGTGGTATCCCATCCCATCAGATCTCAGAAGGTAAGCAGGGCCGGGCCTGGTTAGTACTTGGGTGTGAGACCACCTGGGAATACCAGGTGCTGAAGGCTTGAGAGAAGGACCCCACAACCCACTCCCAACGATCAATCAGCCATTGAAAACCCTATGAACAGCAGAGAAGCGCTGACAATAGTGTTTCATCTGTTGCACATAGGGTTGCTATGAGTTGGACACCAACTCAATGGCACCTAACAACAACAACAATCCTTAGTCATCCCTGTGACCTCAGCTCTAGTATCTTCGGGGATCCCTTCCTGACACCAAACAAACAGGTCCCTCTGCTCTAGGCTGACTCAGTGGCAGCCTGGGTAGGTGGGAAGGAAGGCCTGAAGCCCACAAGTAGAATTATTGAACCGGGAGCCCTGGCCGGCAAAGGCTCGCCACTACAGCAGGCAGAGGTCTGAGCTGTGCCAAGGGACTGTGGCAGAGGCATTTTGTTGGACAAGTTCAAGGTGCCTTTCTACAAAGCATCCTGTGTTGGTAGAAAGTTGGAGTCTCTGATCCTCTTCTTTCCTCTGTGCCTCAGGCTGTTCTATGAGCCCCAGAAAGGCCTGGAACATTCTCTGAGCTTCTAGGAGTTAATTCTTCAAGAGAGAATGCAGAGAAGCTTTGAGGATACTCACTTGTGATGAGACTAGATCTAGCCAGTGGGAGGGGACCTTTGATCAAGAAGCACCCGTCCTACACCTCCGGCACCCACAGATCCAGCCCTTTCCTTCTGCGAGACACATCAACAAGTTGTAGATACATAAATTGAGAGAAAACAAGCGTAAGTAATGTGCCATTCTAGTTAGGCCTAAATTCACATTTAAAAATATTATTCAACTAATTAAAATAGAATTAAATGAATACAGTGTTGACTGTGTCTACTGTTTAGCATAAAAAGTTGTTAAATATATCACACTCCGTGCTCCGAATGGGCGGCAGATTTTAGCAATGTTTAATTGTAAGAAATAGCCATGTACTACTTAATTGCATAACTAGGTGGAACATAAAAATCACAATTACATGAATTATATTAAGTAAAATATGTTAAAATAGTTTGTTTTTCGATGATGGAATTTTATGGACATGATAATGAAACAGAAGTACATTTTTAATTACCTAATTATTGCTATTTTCAAAGTCCATTTACACCATAATTGTTCCTGTTTTCATAGTCCAAAGAGTCCCTGACAGAGAGACTCAGTAGGATCTGAAATAAGGATTCAGACTTGCGATGGCTCTCTTTAAAATCTCCATAGCAGCCGTCATGTGTTCATAGGCAGGGACTCATGGGAGAACGGTGGGGATAGCAGAGCGGTGCGGAAATGGAGGTGAGGGTGAGTTTCCAACCCTCAGGCGGCTTATGGTCTGGTCTTAGCACTAAGACCTACTGACACAAGACAGAAAGAAAAGATGTTCGGGAGGCAGAAGGTCACCCAGCTGGCCTGGAGTGCACCAGGAACACGTTATTAGCTTTCACATCACTCTTACCAAAACCTGGCAGAAAGATTTAAAGGAGGAAAGACAAAGCTGGCTCAGAGGTCAGAAGATTTCAGTCCATCCTGAGAAGAAGGCAGGGTGGAGCATCGGGGCTGCGGAGGAGGACCCTTCACATCATGGCTGATGGAGCAGAGAGCTTCCTGGGACAGGGGTCCAGGGGACACCCTCCAAATGCCCAGCCCCCAGTGACTTCCTTCTCCCAGTGAGGTCCCACCTCCCAGAGCTCTACAGCCTCCCAAATCCGTGCTACCAGCTGGGGACCAAGTGTTTAAACATGAGCATATAAAATGTTCAAACCATAACAAGTGAAAGAATTTCTGTGGCTGCTGGCTGGGTGGGGGAGCAGGCAGGACCCTCCAGGGATGGGGCAGGAAAGAAATGAGCAAGGGCAGCCCTGGCTCCTACTGCCCCAGCCAGGTCAAAGACAGAGTAGAGGTAAAGGCAGGAGACCTGAGGTGCTGGGGGCAGACAGAAGAGATGGGGAAGCGATTCAGTGCCAAGGTTAGCCAGGGCAAGCCGGACTCTGGGAGACAGGAGGTAATGCCAGCAGAGAAGAGGAAGTGTGAGCCAGGTGTGGTGGCACATGCCTGTCATCCCAGCAACTCAGGAGGCAGAGGCAGGAGGATCACAAGTGTGAGGCCAGAGGCAGCCTTTGTAAGTTAGCAAGACCCTGTCTCAGGATAAAAAGCATCTCAGTGGTAGAGCACTTGCAACGTATGTGTGAGGCTTGGGGTTCAGCCCCCCAGTATCAGATAGAAAGAGAAGGAGAAGAAGGAGAAGAAGGAGAAGAGGAGGAGGAGGAGGAGGGCAGCAGTGATGACTAAGAAGAAGGAGGAGGAGGAGAGGAAGAGGAAGAAGAAGAAGAAAGAGGAGGAGGAAGAGGAAGAGGAGAAGAAGAGGCAGGAACTCGGGAAGAAGAAGAAGAGGAAGAAGGAGGAGGAGGAGGAGGAGGGGAAGGAGGGGAAGGAGAGGAAGGAGAAGAGGAGGAGGAGGAGGGCGGCGGCGACGACTAAGAAGAAGGAGGAAGAGGAAGAAGGAGGAGGAGGAGGAAGAGGAGAAGAAGAGGCAGGAACTCGGGAAGAAGAAGAAGGAGGAGGAGGAGGAGGAGGCGGAGGCGGCGGCGGTGGCGGAGGAAGTGACTCTGCACTCTGCACTTGGGCTGGGCATGAGCTGGGGGAAGAGAGCAGTAACCATCGATGTGGGCATTCAGAAGACCATGAGGCGATGGGCAGAAGCAGCCCATCAAGGGAAGGATGGTCTAAGTGAAAAAGTGAAAAGTCAGAAATGGCTCCATACTAAGAAGTTTTGAGACTGCAGAAAGACATCCATGGTTGAGTGCTGGGTACAAATTTTTCCAGTAGATCACGCTTTTGTTTTGTTTTGTTTACTTATTTGTTTATTTAGGCAATATTGTGGATCAGACATGCCAGGCAAGTGCTCAATTACTGATCTAAAACCAAGCCTTTTTAAGATGTTTTTTTTAATCTTGAGAAATTTTTCTTTGATTTTTTTCTTGCTGGGGGAGGTACAGCTATAGATAGAGTAGGAAATTTTTGAGATGAAATATTAGACAGCTCCTTGCCACAAGTATTGAGCTAGTGTGATTTTTAAGAAAGCAATTGGATCTGTGTCCTGTGTCATTAAGAGAAGGCAAACTAAGACAACGTGAGCTCACTTTAACCTATTAGGTTGCCCCTAATCCAGACCACTGACAGTGTCAAGTGCTGGTAGGGATGGGGAGCACCTGGAACTCTCATTTACTGCTGGTGGGGATGAAAAATGGTCCAGTCATTTTGGAAAACAGTTTGGTGGTTTCTTCCAAAATGGAGCATACCCTTACCATACTACCTGGCAATCAGGCTCTTTGGTCTTCACCCAAAGGAATTGAAAGCCTATATTCCCACAAAAACCTGCACACAGATCCTTCCAGCAGCTTTAGTCATAATTGTCAAAGCTTAAAAGCAATCAGGATGCCTTTCAGCAGGCGAAAGAATAAATAAACTGTGGTCCATCCAGACAATGGAATATTATTCAGGGCTAAAATGAGATGAGCTATTAAGCCATAACCCCCACGTGTCTGTCAACTTGTTGTGCTCTGGAGTCCTGTGTTGCTGTGATGCTGAAAGCTATGCCACCAGATACCAGCAGGGCCACCTGTGGTAGACAGGTTTCAGGTGAGTTTCCAGACTAAGACAGACTAGGGAGAAGGACCCGGCATCCCACTTCCAAAAACGATTAGCCATTGAAAGCCCTATGAATAACACAGAAGTACTATAAAATATAGTGCTGGAAATTGATCCCCACAGGCTGGAAGACATTCAAGAAATGACTGAGGAAATGGTTCCTTCTCAAAGTAAAGTTGACCTTAATGATGGCAATGGAGTAAAAGCCCTTGGGACCGCTTTTTGCTGATGTGGAACAACTCAAAATGAGAAGAAGCATAGTGGCTGCAACATTGGGCTCAAACATTAAAAAGATAGTGTACATGGCACATTATCAGGT
The DNA here is from genome assembly GCA_007922755.1 of Pedetes capensis. Classification (NCBI taxonomy): domain Eukaryota; kingdom Metazoa; phylum Chordata; class Mammalia; order Rodentia; family Pedetidae; genus Pedetes; species Pedetes capensis. The sequence goes on from VMDO01021993.1 coordinate 25,997, forward strand.
AGTATTTCATTCTGTTGTACATAGGGTCACAATGAATCAGATTCAACTCAATAGCACCCAACAACAACACCATTAAGCCATAAAAAGAAACTTAAATGCATATTGCTAAGAAAATGCATGATTCCAACTACATATGACATCCTGGAAAAGACAGAACTATGGAGATAGTAAAAAGATGTGTGGTTGATAGAAGGTAGGATGGAGGGGTGAATGAACAATCAGGGCTGGGGGATTTTTGTTGTTGTTAGGTGCCTTCAAGTGGAGTCTGACTCATAGTGACCCTATGTACAGCAGATCAAAACACTTTCTGATTCTGTGCCAGGCAAACGATCTTATTTATGTTTAAGCCCACTGTTGCAGCCACTGTGTCAATCAATCTGGTGGAGGGTTTTGCTTTTCTTCGTTGACCTGCCACTCTCCCAAACATGATGTCTTTCTCCAGGGATTGATCTCTCCTGACTACATGTCCAAAATATGTAAGATGCAGTCTGGCTATCCCTGCTTCCAAGGAGCACTCTGGTTGCACTTCTTCTAGGACAGATCTGTTGGTTGTCTTGGCAGTCCATAGTATATTCAATAGACATCTCCAGCACCATAATTCAAAAAGAGTAATGAATATACCCTATATAATACCCCCATTCTTGGGAGAAGGACCTGGCAACCCCCTCCCAAAAATCAATCTGCCATTGAAAACCCTATGAACAGCAGAGAAGCACTGACAATAGTGTTTCCCCTGTTGTACAGAGGGTCGCTATGAGTCGGATACTGACTCAACGGCACCTGACAATACCCCCATTATTGCAGATGCATGCCAACATACATTTGTCCAGACCCATAGACTACATGCCAAGAGTGAGCCTAATGTAAACTGGGCTCTCCTGGAGATAATGATGCATCATTGATTGTAGGAAATGGATCGCCCTAGGAGGAGATACTGATAATGGGAAAGACTGTCCATGTGTGAGGGCAGGGAGCATATGGGAATTCTGTGTATCCTCTGCTGGAATTTTCTATGAACCTACAGCTGATCTAAAAATAGTCTATTTAAAAGTAAATAATGGAGGAGAGATGCAGATTACATTAAAATAATGAGCACGTGGTCATATAAAGTCCCTACCTCGAGCTCCCCGCTGTCCCGGGGGAGCTAAATATCCTCCCTTGAGTGTTAGAGGAAAGTTTTGGCATTTCAGATTGTGTTGGAGAGATTTTTTATTTCATTTTTCCTCCTCACAACGTCCCTTTCCTTTTTGTCCCAGGAATGGTTAATGTGCTGAGTGTTGCTGCTTATGTGTCCTGGAACAGGAGGCCTGAATGGGCGCTTTGTGCCCACAACCAGAGGAGATGAGGGGGTGCTCTCTCTGACCACACCTCCTCGTTTTCAGACCAAATAGGATTGGGGGAGTTGGGGTGAGCTCTGGATGCTGAGGTTGGCTGTTCCAAATCTTTCGAGGTTCTCTGAGTACTTTCCGCCATTCAGCTCATCATTTAAAATATGTCTTCCTATCAGGGAAATGGGCTGGGAGTTAGCTCAGTTGGTAGAGCGCTGCTCTGCAGTCTCTGAGGTCCCGAGTTTGATTCCCAGCACTGCAAAAATAGGAGAAGGATGTGGCAACCCACTCCTGAGGCAATCCTGAAACAATCAGCCATTGAAAACCCTATGAGGGTCGCTATGTGTCAGACAGGACTCAATGGCACCTAACAACAACAGGGAAAGGGGACCCAGGCAGAATACCCAGGACCTGAGTCACTGCGATGAGACAGGCCAGAGAGTTTCCAGGTGACGAGATTGTGCGGCTGGGAGCCTGCAGGGATGTAAACTGCGGTGGAGACCCCAGGGAAGAGGAGCAGCCATAGCGGGTGGGGAGACACAGGGAGCGCCTCTGCCCCTGACCTGGGTTCGCTCCTAGGCAATGAGCGAGGTGGAAAGAACAAGGCTGATGGAAAGAGCTGGAACATAGCGTTTGACGGCACAGAGACTTCAATGATTGCTGAGCTTTCTTTGAGATAAAGAAAGGAGAGAAAACTTGAATTCACATGCGGGTAAGTCATTTCACCTGAGCTGAACAATACTTGTCACTCTAACATCCCATTGATAGGTGTTTGTGTGTGTATGTGTGGGAGAAGGACCCAGCAGCGCACTCCCCAAATCATCCTGAAACAAGCAGCCATTGAAAACCTTATGAATAGCAGAGAAGCACTGACATAGTCCCAGGCATGGCACAGTGTCAGGAAGTGTTTTATTCTCTTGTTCATTGGGTCTTTATGAGTCGGACTCAACTCGAAGGCACCCAACAACAACTCTGTGTGTGTGTGTGTGTGTGTGTGTGTGTGTGTGTGTGTGTGTCTTGAAAATATATCTTTATTTACTGCTCAAAACTTGGGCATCACAGGTCATCTATAAACCATTTCCTTTTTGGCAGGAACTGAACAAAGCACAAAGGGATTAAAATTGAAAAACACTAATAGGCAACTCCCAAATATTAGTAAAGAAATTAAGAAATTTGGCTGGTTGACCAGGCATTTCTAGTGTGGCTGCTCAAAGTATTTCCTAAATAATCATCACTGGCATACCACATTCAGAATTTTTGTTGTACCTACGCTGTCAGGACTGCTTTTACCAATATTTTTCTTTAATCGGAGTCAGATTTTTTCTTACATCCATTTACTTATAAAAGAAAATTGTTATTACTAAATGAGACTCCAAAATAACCCCCACAAAGGATGTGCCATAAAAATAAAAATATGGCTACTAAGTTAGAAGTATCTGTCCATGTAGCCTCAAAAGGCATTTTATATAATACCAATGATATAATTACCAGTAAGAAATATTAAAAATAGCATAGAAGTGTAAATTCTAAAACATCGAAACTCTCAAGATAAGTGGAGATTGTTCTATTGTCTTAATTATAAGATGAAAGGATTTTTATATGAATAAAAGTCTTTATGGATAAGTATCTGATATCTTTCTCTCCTTTCCACATATATTCTAAAATAAAATATGCCACTGTTTCATGTAAGCCCATCCTCCCTATGCAAAATATTCACTATGAGCTCAGCTCTGTGGCTGATTGTAAAGGCAGCTGGGAGTCGAACACACACCATGTTTGATGCATTTGTATGACCCCACATCTGACAGAGCATTACATGGAGTGAGGAATTGAAATCTAACGTCAATATCTGCTCATAGGATTCCAGCATCAGCTACACATCCTCCTTCATGCAAGTAATTATACAAGTATGTTTCATTGATATTTTTGTGGTTAAGTAATTATATTCAAAAGCTTAAGCACATGATGTGACATTTAAAAGGTGTTCACCCACTAGAACCCCAGAATCCATAAACCAATAGCTTTAAGACTGCCTCATGGAAACCACTACCTACATCTATTCCCCAGGCCAGAGACATCAAACAATTGTTATGATTTTTTTTTTCTATTTTTAGAGTCTATAGTAAAGTTGTTAATTTGAGTTTTTTGAAACCTTTAATAATTTTAGAGGGAAATCATGAAATTCTCAAAGAAAAGTTTTTAAATGTAATTAATTATAATTCACTTGCAACCATAGCACTGTGGCATCTGATCCCGTCAGATCTCAGAAGCTAAGCAGAATTGGGCCTGGTTAGTACTTGGATGGGAGATCGCCTGGGAACACCAGGTGCTGTAGGCTTGGGAAAAGGACCTAGGAGCCCACTCCTAAAACACAATCAGCCATTGAAAAACCCTATGAATAGCAGAGAAGCACTGACAATAGTGTTTCACCTGTTGTACATAGAGTCACTATGAGTTAGACACCGACTCGATGGCACCTAACAACAACAAAATAATTCACATCTTATATGATCATATGTCTCTGGTCATCAAATCGTCCTCAAAAATTTAAATTATCTGCTCTGTGAGAATACTTAAGAAATTAATTTCATAGTTGTTTTAAGAGCTTCCTTGCCCTGCTGTGTCTAGAATCAATGGAGAGGCAGAGAGGCAAGGGGCTTGGCTTCACAAAGGAAGGGTTTTCATTGAAGAGGAGGGGCTTCATGCCATGCTAAGAAGACGATGCCATGGAGTGATGTGATCTAGAAGAACAAGGCTTGGGGAAATTGGACCTGCTTTCTGAGGAGCCAGCATGTGAGCGGAGCCCTCGATGGTGAGGAAGTGTGTTAATGACTTTTGTGTAGCCAGAATACCTGAGAAAAGAACTCACAGAGGAAAGACTTGTTTGGCTCACGGTTTCGGAGGGCTCAGTCCATGCTCATTCTTTCCATGTTCTTGGACTGGAGTGTGTGGAGGAGGAGGTTCTTCACCTCATGGTGAACAGGAAGCAGAGAGCAAGAGATGGACCAGGGACCAGTTCTAACCTTGAAAGCCCTGCCTCCAGTGGCCTACTTCTTCCAGCAAGGTCCCACCTCCTTAAGGTTCTAGGACCTCCCAAAATAGCGCCACCAGCTGAGGCTCAAGCCTTTAACATAAGAACCTGTGGGAGGCATCTCATGTTCCAACCATAATAGGAAGCATCCAGCACATGGAACTCCTGTGTGTGTGAGGCTGGGGCAAAGGGGCAGAGGGTGAGTTAGACGGCAGTGTGCTCTGGACAGAGGAGGATGAAAGGCAAGGACCAAAGGGAACTAGTGAGCTGTCCTAAAGAAATGTGACCATGGGACACCTGCACTTCCATATTTAACACAGCACTCATCACAATCGCAAGGGTATGGGATCAACAAAGGTGCCCATCAACAGAGGACTGGAAAATTGTGGCATATATACACAATGGAATATTACTCAACTATAAAGAAAAATGAAATTATGTCATCTGCAGCAAAATAGATGGAACTCGAGAACATCATTCTAAGTGAATTAACCCAGACTCAAAAAGAGAAATACCATATGTTCTCACTCATATGTGACAGCTAAATCTAACTTAAAGGAAGGAAAAATATATACATATTCAGATATATAAAAATGAACAATCATACCTATCTAAGAAGGGAACATACAAGCAGATCAGAAAGAAGAGGGGAGGAGATCAGTGGGTGGAAGTGGAGGTTGAGGAAGGGAGGACAGGAGGGGCAGTGATGTGAGGGGCAGAGAGGAAGAGGAAAATCTCAAGCTATAGGATGCAAGTATATGAATGCATGGAGAAATAGAGGGAAGGAAACACATCAGTGAGAAGATAACACAGGATTGCCTATGATTCTCATTACATATTAATTAAAATTCCTGCTTTTTTCTTTTCTTCTTTAGTTTATAACGTTCTGTAAAATATATGAGATGATGCATGTGTAAGTAAAAGTGATGTAAGAGTTACATAATGGATGTAGCCAAAGACTTGTGACTCTGTGCCCTACTAACATTTATCAATAAAATGAAGAAATAGAGAGAAATCCAGTAGGGCTGGGGCCTGGTGAGCAATGAAGCAGGGAGGGGATTTCTAAGAGACAGTGCTAGCAGGATGGGCAGACCAGAGGATGAAGGACCAGAATGGTGTTCCCAAGGACAAACATGTGCTTTGAGGGCAACCCAATGTTAGGGAGAGGTTTGAAGAGAGAGAGTGTCATTGTCTGGTTTATCTTTCCTCTGATGAGATGTCACTTTTTTATTGGAAATTTTTAGTGCACACCTTAATGTGATTCATTCTGACATGCTTTTCATTGTGACATTTCCATATATGCATTTTGTTGACCATTATTCAGATAGGTTCCCACTTACCCTCTTGTGCGCTTCCTCCCCCCTCATCCCACCCACCCACCAAAGACTTCTCTTCCATTTGCGTGTCTTTTTATGGTAATATTTTTCTATATATCCTTGGGTTCCAATTCTGTTTAAGATAGAAACTTTTTCTGTAGTGAACTTTCTTTTTACATTATCAGTACTATTACATGAATTTTCTAGTCCACCTATAATAATACCATTCTTAGCTTTTTTAAAATTATATTCTGACCTCTGCATAGGATTTTTTCCTTTTTATAATTTTGATTCAGCTCCCACATATGAGTGAGAACATGTGGTATTTCTTTCTGAGCTTGTGTTCGTTCACTTAAAATATTTTTCTCTAATTCCATCTATTTTGCTGCAAATGGCATTATTTCTTTTTTTTTTTTGATTGCTGAGTAGTATTCCATTGTGTATATGTACCATAGGTTTTTTTATCCATTCTTCTGTTGATGGGCACTTTGGTTCGTTCCATATCCTTGCTATTGTGAAAAGTGCTGCCTTGAACATGGAGATGCAGGTGTCTCTGTGGTTTTTAGAGAGTTTTAGACACAAAGAAAAAGCAGGCAGAAGGTGGGAGGTTTCCCGTGTACTCTCCTGCCTCCACACACCCACAGCACACCCAGGGTCAGCACTACCCAGCAGTGTGGTGCGCTTTGACCAGTGCCCACCTACATCCACACAGCATCATCACCCAAGTTCACAGTTTAGGTTAGGGTTCGTTCCTGGTGGTATCATTCTAAGTGTTGTTGTTGTTGTAGCTGTTGGGTGCCATCCAGTCAAGTCTGACTCATAGCAACCCTATGTACAACAGAATGAAACACTCCCCTATCCCATGCCAGGCACATGATCTTTTTCACTTTTGTGCCCATTGTTGCAGACACTATGTCAATCCATCTAGTTGAGGGTCTTCCTCTTTTTTGCTGACACACCACTCTCCCAAACGTGACGTCTTTCTCCAGAGATTGGTCCCTCCTAACAACATGTCCAAAATATGCAAGACGTAGTCTAGCCATCCTTGCTTCCAAGGAGCACTGAGGTTGTGCTTCCTTCAGGACAGATCTGTTGGTTCTTGCAAGTCCACGGCACTGTGAACGTAGACAGACACATGGCGACGTGGATGCACAGTTGTAGCGTTCCACTTTATGTTCTGCTTGCTCACCTCTCCTTCTCCCCAACCCCTTGGCAAGTGCAGATCTTACTCTTACCAAAGTTTTGCCTATGAATATCATATAATTGATCAATATAGGATGTAAATTGTGTGAGAGGTAAAACTACAAAACTCTTAGACAATAGCATAGAAGAAAATCTACCATGACCCAGACTTGGGGATGACTTTCAGAGCAAACACCAAAGGCATGCTCCATGGAAGAAAGAATTGCTAATTGATGTTATTTCGTTAAAATTGAAACTTTCTGCTTTGTGACCATTACCATCAAGAGAATGAAAAACCACAGATTGGGAGAAATTATTTGCAAATGGTACATCTGGTAAAAGATTGTTATACAAACTATACAAAGAGCTCTTAAAACTCAACAGCAAGAAAACAAAACATCCAACTACAAAATGGACCAAAGGAATTAACAGACAACCCACCAGAAGGGTATGCAGGTGGCACATCACCCTCTGAGATGTCCCACATCATACATCATCAGGGAGATGCAAATTAAGTGACAAGGAGTTACCACTGTGCACCTACTGGAAGGACCAAAATCCAGAACACTGATGCCACCAAACACTGGTGAGGAGCTCTCACTCATTGCTGGTGTGAACAGAAAGTAGCACAGCTACTTTGGGAGACAGTTTGCTGGTTTCTTATAAGTCCAAACATCCTCACCCTGTCCCAGGTAGCAATCACACTTCCTGGCATTTATCCGAAGGCGTTGAAAACTTTTATCCACATAAAATCTGCATGCAGATATTCATAGAGCCTTGTTGGTAATTCCCAATACTTGGAGGTAACCACGATGTCCTTCAGGAGGGGACTGGGTAAATAAACTCAGCTGCATCCAGACATTGAAGTATTCCTCAGGGCCAAAAAGGCATGGGAGAAACTTAAATGCATATTACGAGGTGAAAGAAGTCCCTCTGAGAGGGCTACACAAGGTATGATTCTGAACTTACCTTCCAAGGAAAGTGGTCATTGGGAATTCCAGTCCCCATTGTCCAAGATATTGGCCTTGTGGCATGGTTGCTAACTTTTCTATTAATTATAGGAGCATTGCTGCCCTGAGAAAGAGGAGCTCCTCACTCATAAGTAAGGAATCTGAAGAGGCATGTTTTGGCCCGTGCATCTGAAGCGCTGCATACAAGAGCAAGGTGAGCTGATCTTCAGGCTCCCAAGACTTAAGAAAAGTTCACCAATGCCGACAGTGAGGCTTTGTGCTGTCCGACATATTTATAGAATCAGGGTTTGTTGGGGTTTTGGCTCTAGCCCGGCTAAAGTTAGGGCCAAACCCACAACATAACACGTGACCGATGTCGGGAAAGAAGGACCTCGGGAGACCTTCAGGTGGTTGGAAAAGGACAGGGAAGGTTTATTGGGGTGCTCCCCTTATGGAGAGCAAGGAGCAGGCAGCCCCTATAGAGCAAGGCTCTACCCCTTTAAGTGCTGGCCCT
>VMDO01021994.1:0-34334 GCA_007922755.1 Pedetes capensis
GTCGGTATCCGACTCATAGCGACCCTCTGTACAACAGGGGAAACACTTGTCAGTACTTCTCTGCTGTTCATAGGGTTTTCAATGGCAGATTGATTTTTGGGAGGGGGTTGCCAGGTCCTTCTCCCAAGCCTACAGCTTCTGGTGTTCCCAGGCGGTCTCCCATCCAGGTACTAACCAGGTCCGACCCTGCTTAGCTTCCAAGATCTGACGGGATTGGATGCCACAGGGCTACAGCTGCAGGCTACTATAAAGGGGCATGGACAAGCAAAATTCATTGTGGAGAATTATAAATATCTGTTGCAGTCGGTGCCTAGTTCCCAATACAGAATGAACTCAACTACTCTCCAGATGTGCACATTTCAGTCGATGCTAGCATTTATTTTATGCTCAGAGTCCTGAATCTCTTCATCTAAATCAATTCCAGAATCAGATGAAGTGTGCTGCATGTAGTTTCAAAGTGTGCCTTCTTAGAAATATTTCTTGTTAGCCCAGTGGCCTATAAACTAAAAAGAAATATTGCCTGATCCCACAGCATAAAATAAAATGGATGACTGCAATAGATACTCCCTTCAAAATGAAGTGAGGGGGTGGCAGGAAAGTTATAATAGTCACTTGTGCATGACAGGTCTTGAGCTCTTGGGACAGGAACCATTCCTCAGTAAGGGCTGGCTCTGCTCCACAGGTGTGTTGCCTTAATTCATTGTACTTTGGGGCTCTGAGATCTTCTAACTCCATTCTCAACTCTGAAGTCTGTTATCCTTCCCCATTCTTAAGAAACAGCCCATGTTTGCATAGCTTCAATCTATTTTCTTCCTTTAGAAAAGTGGAAGCCTAGAGTCCATTTTCATGTTGATCTTTCTCAATCTGTTTTACTCTGGACTGGTATAATCCCCCTAAAAATGTTTAAAGTTTATAGTACACTCCAATGAACAAAGGCCTCACCTATATTTCTTAGTGAGTCAGAACCAACGTATGGTTTGATAACTATGTCACGGTAGTCAAAAATATCCTTAAAATTCTTAAAATCCCCTTTGTATAACTGAAAGGCTCTATTAATCACAACTTAAATTACTCCGTGACACACTTCTGATTTGGTCTTGACCCACAGCCCATTTCTTCCTCTAAGAATGTTTTTCTGGCTGGATAAATCATTTTGTATCCTCTATATTTCCTATAAATTTTCCTAAGAATCAAACAAGTGCCTTCTGTAAGTCATCTCTTTGTCAATGTCTTATTTACATCTAAAATAAACCAATTGATACTTTAAATAATCTGCCCAAAAATCTTAGTTAGATCCAGTACTTCATCAGGACATTTTTGGGGGGCTGCTGGGGGTCCTGATCCCAGGGTCTTGTGCATGCTTTTTTAAGTATTCTAACACTATCACGGAGCTGCAAGTCTCTTTTTTATTTTCTTATCTTGAAACAGGCCTTGTTAGGTTACACAAGCCTCCTAAGATACTAGGATTATAGGTGTGCACCACCATGCCCACCCATCAGGACATTTTCTGTGTGCCAAGTTGTAAGTGAAAAGTTTGCTAATTTTTCTTTTGATACATGACACAGGCCCCAATTTCTCCAGGTTCTTTTAATAATCCTTGAGTGAGCCATCCTTCACCTACTCAGAGACTCAAAACAAATGCAAACTATTTTATATTATTCTATCAGAAATGACTCCTGGAATCAATATTTGCTTCCTTTACTTATTGCTTCATAATCACACCAAACTTAATGGTCTTAAATAACAACAATCTTTCCCTTTTAAAATTCATCCTGAAATGGAAACAATTTACCCATGCATAGTGATGATCAGGCACAGTGAGTGGCTTAAACTCTCTTTGATGCCAAGCCATGGACAGCAGTGTTCTTAAATATCCATTAGAATTCCACAAATGAAGAGTAAGTTGAAAGACTCAACTTTCAGCTTCAAATGTTCTTCTGAGATACAGCTAATTAGGTTTAAAAGCAAAAGATAGGATTATACTACATATCACAGTAGGCAATTCTCAAATCTTCCCATACCTAAGAAATTTATGAATTATTATTACCTATAGTTTGAATGGCCACTAGCCCATGGGTTTTCCCCATCCTTATTTACTCAAAAGGCACCATAGACAAGGAACCGCTCTCAAAGTGTTATCACCCACATACTCTCTACTTTGATATTTTATGGATTTGTTTTTACTGAAACACTATAAAGAAAAGGGTCTTGTCTCAAAAACTGTTCTCTAAGGACTAGTTGGCCCATTGTCTGATAGAATAGACTCTAGGCCTTTGAGTCAGGTAAGAGAGATGTGTAGAATTATGGAGCACAGTCTTGATTGTTACACTCTAGTTCTGATAATAAATTTTCAATAAAATGTGCATGGATTTTTCTCCAGTAAAATGAAAACACTAGAATTGCCTCTCAGGTCTTATCTTATATGCTCCAAAGTGCCCTGTATAACAGAACTCTTACAAGATGTTCATTTATTTTTATATTATCTTTCCTGAATAAAATAGCAGTTCTAATCTTGAAAACAGGAGGTTGCCTCCTCCTAGGACCACATCACTATTGTCATTTTGCATTTGTGATTGGTGTAATGTGGAGTTGCTACTGGTATCTAATATGGAGAGGTGAAGGAGGCTGGTAAACATCTTAGAAAGTACAGTTAAGCTCTCAACAGCAAAGACAACCCAGCATAAATTGTCAATACGTTAAGATTTAGAAAAAGTACTAAACAAGTAAGTTGTATAAAGTAGGCGACTAATAAATATTTCTTAAACCAACAAACATGTTGAAAATATAATATCAATTAATTTAACAAATGTCTCCCTCATGGTGTATATATAATAGAATACAGTCTTAAAGATACCCTTCATCGGAAATGTGTTATTCAAGGAGAGACATATTAAGTACCTACTCTATGCAACACACACACAAGTATATATCATGTAGTCTATAGGTTTTAAATCTCTAATGTGCTTTTTACACCTTGTAGATAGTTTACACTATGGGGTAGTTTTACCAAGTTTCTGGCAGTTTTAATGTTTGCTTGGAATATTTTATACATTACTAATGCATTAAATTAAATAAACTTTCATAGTAGAATATTCTGGCTTACAGATTTTTCAGTTAGCAATGAGGAAGAACACTACTTATTTTTCTCACAAAGGCTATAAAATCTATCTTCTTGAAATTTGAAGTACTTGATTAAATAGTTTGGGTAATATGTTGCTTTATATTATGCTAATGTCCTTTCCTTACAATCCCTGTTCAAAATCATATCCCAGACATGTTCCTTATGGTTTTATGCACAGAAACTAAGAAAATAAATTTCATAGTAGCTCTTTTATAAATTTGGAAAAATTATAAATGGTTTCAGTGCAGAATGATGTTTTAAATACCTTTTATTTTGTTTTTTTGTGTGTACTTTTGTTTATTCATTCCTGAAATATTTTGAGTTTCTAATAAAGATCTTTAGAATAAATTTTCCTCAATGTAAAGGAATCTATACAGTAAAGGAATAACGGTATTAAATACTAAACTTTAAAGCTATATAGGACAATAACTACAAATAAAAGTTTGGCTATTAAATACTAATGACAGAAGATCATTACAACAGGTTAGTGCAATCAGAAAAAGCTTAATATACTTTAAATAGTCCCTGCTACATAGAAAGAACTCAATAAAGTTGACTAAAACTGGGAGAAGTGGTATACTGGTTAAGTTATTGCAGAAGACTACACTTTACTAAATGGCTGTGAATGTAGATACTGCAGGGATTTAAAAACTTGAATGAGAATAAACAAAAAGAATTATAAAGCAAAAGCAAAGTTAAGAGGCTACACGTTGATTCTTTTGGTGGGTATCATCTGGCTAAGCATCATCATGCTGATGCAACAAAATATCTAGAGATTAGACAATTTATCAATAACAGAAGTAATTATTTGTCAGAGTTCTGAAGGTTAGAGAGTCCAGGATCAAGGCACAGCATTGAGGTCTTGTGAGGGCCTTGAGGCTTCATCAGTACATGGCAAAAGGGGAATTTTCTATGTTCTCACATGGTGGAAGAACAGAAGAGAATGAAGTCATTCGCTCAAGCCTTTTTAGGAGGGCCCCAGTCCCATCCATGAGGGCTACACTCTAAGGACTTAATCACTTCTTGAAGTTCCACCTTTTAACACTATTCTATTGGTGTTTAAGTTTCAGCATATGCACGGTGGAGGATACAACCAGGCACTAACATCATAAAGTATATTGTTGTTAGGTGCCCTGGAGTTGTGCCCAAGTCCTAACGACCCTCATAGGGTTTTCCAATGGCCAGACTGCCTCAGGAGTGAATTGCCACATCCTACCCCCAATTTTGTGGTGCTGGGAATTGAACTCAGGGCCTCAGAGACTGCAGAGCAGCACTCTGCTAACTGATCTAAATCCCAGTCTCTCCCTCATAAAGTATAGTAAGAGATAAAACTTGGAAAGACAATTAAAAACAAAATTATAAAGTGTATGAAACATCACAAAAGCAACAGTTAGGCTGTTTGTTTTAATGAGACATTAGGTATTTTCTTTTCAGAACTTAGAGGTTGAATCCAGGGCTTTGCACATATTTTGCAAGGGCTGTACCACTAGGCTGCACCACCAGTCCATTTTTAATTTTTTGAGTCACGATCTCATTAAATTATGCAGGCTGCCTCTGACTTTGAACTCATGATCTTCCTGCTCCACCTCCAGGGACTACAAGTGTGTGCCATCATGCTTGGATGAAACATTAATGATTTAAAGAAAAACTATTCTGTCAATAAAATTACTAAAATAGTTATATTTGAGGAAATAACTGTCTCATCTAAGATTGTGGTAAGAAGTCAATTATGAAGGAATAGAGACACATATGGAATAGAAATTTATCTTGGGAGAAAATGAAATACAAAAATGGAATAAAAATAAAATAATAAAAATGAAAAATGGAATAAAATGGAATAAAGAGAAGCAGCCAACATAGTTTCAAGGTACAAGAATTAGAATATTTGTGGTAAGAACAGGTATCATATAGTCAGGAGAAACATAGTTTTCTGAAATGTATGGAGAGAAGATGCCTGAAGCCATACCATTGTGCCGTCCGATCCCATCAGATCTCAGAAGCTAAGCAGGGTCAGGCCTGGTTAGTACTTAGATGGGAGAGCACCTGGGAACACCAGGTGCTGCAGGCTTGGAATAAGGACCTGGAAACCCACTCCCCAAAACACAATCAGCCATTGAAAACCCTATGAATAGCAAAGAAGCACTAACAATTGTATACCACCTGTTGTACATAGGGTCTGTATAAGTAGGACACCGACTCACTGGCACCTAACAAGAACAATAACAATGGACAAAAGGGTTAGAGTGAAGCTGTTCATCAGAAAAAGGTTAGTAATGACTTTCTACTTCTGTCTAAATCTTTTAGGACAAATATGTTGGTTGGGCTACTGCATTATCAATTTGTCCTTTGTGATTAAACTTTTGGTTAAAACCATAAAGAGACATCATCAATTTAGGAAAATATACAATGTATAAAAATATAGCTTTTTTAGAAAAAAAATATATGCACTTAACCCCCAAATTCAAATATTATAATTTAAAGTAAATAGGTATATTATCCTATCTAATTTCTCTTTTCCCTAGATTTATATCTCCAAAGACAAAATTTGAAAAGATTTATAATTGGTTTAGTTTTTGTGGTAACAGTTACATCTCTGAATAATGTAGTGACATTGTCTTTTCACTGAGGAAATATCTATTGTTTATACTTCTATAATGGATAAGAATTGAATTCATGTAGATAAACTTTCATCATCCTCTCTTCTCCTAGTCTTGTCATATTTTTATTCTTAGATTTTCCACATTCTAACACCACACAACTCAACAACCTCTAAATCTTTCATTTGTTTCTCCATCAGCAATTACCTATACCAGGTGAGTCCCTTTCTCCAAAGTGTGGACATTATGTCCCTTGTCTCAGGAGTCAAAGACTCTTAGTGCCCACCAGCACACATTTTTTTCTACTTCTGTCTTTCATGTTGTTATTTAGTGTGTTAAATAGATTTCCATCACTGTGACAAAATATCTGTGGAAAAAAAAACACAATGTAATAGGAAAAAGGAATATTTTAGCTCATAATGTCAGGGATTTCAATCCATGGATGCGTGGTTCCATTGTTTCTGGGCCAGGGTGAGGCATAACATCATGGCAAAATTGTTCACCTCAGGATGATCAGAAACAGACAGTAGCAGAGAGGACGTGTGTTAGAGAAAATATATCCTTCACAGACACATCTTCCAGTGACTTACTTCCTCCAACCAAGTCTATCTTCCAATAGCCCATTCAGATATGAAATATCAGTGGATTAAGCTGTTGATGAAGCCAGAGTCTTCATGATCCAGCCCCCGCAAAAGTTCATCAGTTGTCAGCCAAGCTTTTAACACACATGCCTTGGAAACATGAAAGACAGAAGTGGAAAAAAATGGGTGCTGATGGGCACTAGGAGTCTTTGACTCCTGAGACAAGGGATGTAAGTTCCACATTTTGGAGAAAAGGAGTCACCTGGTATAGGTAATTGTTGACGGAGAAACAAATGAAAGATTTAGAGATTGTTGAGGAGGAGGGTATCAGTATGTGGAAAAACTAACAACAGAAATATGACAAGACTAACTAGGAGGGAGGATGGCGAAAGTTTAACTAGATTAATTCAATTCCTATTAATTATAGAAGTACAAACAATAGATAAATCCGAAATTTTAACCATGATATTTTGTTGTTTTGATACAGAGTCTTGTTATGTGTTCCAGGAGGGTCTTAACATTCCTGAGCTCAAAGGATCCTGCTAGGTCAGCCTCAGGGGTAGCTACTACTAAAGATGTGTACTCCTGTGCCCAGCTTTCCACTTTTTTGCTGTACACACACCTTGGCTATTTTCTTCAAGCCTTCCTTGGAGTTAGGGATGGCCATTTGACTACCTTAGTTCTAGGCACTGAAACGTGCCCCAAAATGGGGAGTTACTATTCATTGTGCACCAGCTGAATGGAGAGAAATCTGAACGCAGAACTATGATTTGGAATAATTCAGTGGGATATACACCTCTACCAAACTGTGATAGAATGAAGGGATTAACTTGTGTTTTGTTTATTCCATGACATTGGTGAATTATTGCTATAGCACTCAGCCTGCTCTGACCAATATAGATGCTGTAACTCAAATTTCAGTAATTGTTCCTCCATATCCATGGGTTTTGTGCCCACAGATGCAATCAACCATGGATCAAAATATTTTTTGAAATTATATCTGTATTTAACATGTATAGGCTTTTCAGTTATTACCTAAATATAGCATAATAACCATTTACACAGCATTTATATTATTCTAGTTCTTTTAAGTAATTTGGAACTGCTTTAAATTATACAGAAGGATGGGCATAAATTGTATGCAAATACCCCATTTTATAGAAGAGTCTTGAGCATCTGGGGATATTGGTATGTCCTAGAACCAATTGCCATGGATACTGTAGGATGACTGTACTACCAAATAAAAATATTTGGTGGCAGATTGAAAGAAACTGTTCAAGTAAAGTGACGTCTTCAAGACCAATGTTCATCGAATGTTTGCTTAAGCTATACTCTGCAACAATTTAGAAGACAGATTACAAGTTCATTAGCTCAACGGGAATGGATTGGGAAGAGCCGTAACAATAGTTATGTTTTGGTTATGAAAAGCCAAGTTTAGTAACACAGCATCAGAAGGAAATAAACTCAGGAATCAGATTTGCTGATTTGTCCACCAAAAAACAAAGTAGAGAGTTAAGACAGTTGAAGCCCGAAGGGTTTGTAAAGTTGACTGCTTCTACACTTAAGAAGAGAGTTAAGGCAAAATTACATTAGAGTCGCAAAGTCCATTAAAACTAAGTATTACAGCAAAGGTTAGATGAAGAAAGTGGCTTCTTCACCAATGCCAGGTGACTTCCCTGTGAGGTTCATTAAGTTAAGAAAGATTCTTAGAGCAAAGATATAAATTAATCTTAAGAATTATGTGTAGAACATTTTTGGTGCTGCTATCCATACATAAGCCTGCAGCCATAGCTTTGTGGCATCCGATCCCATCAGATCGCAGAAGCTAAACAGGGTCCGGCCTGGTTAGTACCTGGATGGGAGACTGCCTGGGAACACCAGAAGCTGTAGGCTTGGGAGAAGGACCTGGCAACCCCCTCCCAAAAAAATCAATCTGCCATTGAAAACCCTATGCACAACAGAAAAGCACTGACAATAGTGTTTCCCCTGTTGTACAGAGGGTCGCTATGGGTCGGATACGATGGCACCTAACAACAACAACAACATCCATACATATGCCTGCAGTCGTAGCCCTATGGCAGCCAATCCCGTCAGATCTTGGAAGCTAAGCAGGGTTGGGCCTGGTTAGTACTTGGATGGGAGACTGCCTGGGAACACCAGGTGCTGTAGGCTTGTGAGATGAACCCAGCAACCCACTCCCAAAAATCAATCTGCCATTGAAAACTCTATGAACAGCAGAGAAGCACTGATGATAGTGTTTCCTCTGGTGTACATACGGTTGCTATGAGTCGGATACCAATTGGACAGCACGTAACAACAACATCCATACATGGAACAAAATTGGAAGCTCTACTTTAGAGCCTAGAACTATATTACTTGTTTTTTTACATCTTACTTTTGAAACAAATGCATATTTAAAGATATCATAGGCTCAAATTTTTACAAAAAAATAGGTTTTGTCTGTTTGTGCTTGCTATGAATTGAATTATATACCCCACTCAAAGTTTTCTATTCCTTAACTCTCAATTCCTCAGAATGTGCCCTGATTTGAAAATTCAGTCACTGTACACATTATTTGCAAAGATGAGGCCATATTAGAGGAAGAAAAGCCTCTATTTCAACATGACTAGTGCCTTTATATAAAGAGAAAATCTGGGCACAAAAATATGCACAGTGCAGTGTCATATGAAGATAAAGGCAGAGATCTAAAGCAGGAAATACTGCCAGAATCTAGGGAGGAGGAATTGAAGAGAATCTCCTTCACACCCCTAAAAAAGGAACCAGCCCAGCCAACAACACACCTTGATTTTAAACTTCTAGATTTCAGAACTGTGAGTCATTCAGTTTGTGCTACTTTGCTATAGTGCCTTAGCAAGGTAATACAATGCCTTATAAACCAATAAGCAAACAAAGAACAAATGAGAACCCTTCAGCTCTCCTTTTATCAAAATGTAATCAAATAACTCCAGTTAGTACTGTGAATAGGGCATCTCCATGACTCCTGCCCAAGTATGGAACTAAATTGCAATGGGCAAATAACTGCTGTGTTATTCTTCCCTATTGACAATAAATATGTATTAGTGTTCTTTTATTACTGTTTTTGTACTAATATGTATTAGTGTTCTTTTTATTACTGTTTTTGAAATGCATAACAATTAAGTCTCTCTCTCTTTTTTTTTTTTTTTTTTTGGTTCACAAATTCCAGAGGGAGTATAATCACCATCTAGAAATTTTGGATATTTTTCTGGATGGAGTGATCGATGGAACTGTTCATTCTCTTCCTTGAGAAGCAATAAATGTATTCTATGTGTAAGGAAAGTGTGAACCCAATTTTGGTGAAAAATGAGTGGATTTTATAGACCGTTTTCCAGTACTCTTATCTCCTTGTTCTCGCTTGACACCACTACATTGTATTTTTTAGCTTTTGGGGCAGTCAGGTACATCCTTGTGAATAACATAGGTTGAACGGAAAGTTAATGGAACTAATGCATGCCACTCCCAGACCTGGCCCATGCATACCTGTCTTGAAATAGATTCTCTTTCTCCATCCACCTACTTGAATGGGGATGTTTCCAGTGACTTCCAAGAACAATTGCTCTGGGTTGCCTGGGCAAGCCAGGATATTTGACTAGCCTAGTGAAGATTCTGAGGAGTGTGTAGTCAAAATAAGCAAATAGGTAGGGACTCTCAATAACTATAGAAAGCATAACTTTTTACCATTTCACATTGGACTATGATATGATGCTAAAAAGAACTTTTGTTATGTAATAAGTCTGAAATCTAGGAGTTATTTTTAATAAATTACATTCTCCTAACATATTTTATATTTCTAATTCTCCATATTCTTGTTTTCCTACCTTCTAGTCTGCCATTCTTTTTTCACTTTCCTATCTCAACTAATATTAATACTCTGTTCTACTACTATAATTTTCAATATTCTATGTGATTATTTTAAGTTTATTGTGAAAGCTGAAAACTGTATAGATTGGGTTCACTGAAGGATGTTAAAATAGAAAAGTTGTACTTATATTTGCCAGGCACCATGGTATAAGCCTATAATCTCAGCAACTCAGGAGGCTGAGGCAGAAGGATCACAGATTCAAGGTCAGAGGCAGCCTGAGCAACTTAGTGAGAATTGGTTTCAAAATAAAAACTAAAACAGGGGGTGGAAGTGCAACTCAGTGGTAAAGCACTTGCTTAGTATGTATGTGGCACTGGATTCAAACCCTTGGTACTACAAAGGAAGGAAGGAAGGGAGGGAGGGAGGAAGGGAGGGAGGGAGGAAAGAAATAGGAGGAGGAGGAGGGAAAAGAAGAAGAAACTAGAAAAAGAAAGAATGAAAGGAAAGAAGGAAGAAAGGAAAGAAGAAAATGAGGAGAAAATTACATAAAACAGAAGAAATTTAAGTACTTATGCAGTTGAAAAAGCTGAAGGAGAAGGATTGTGAATGGGCAAATTAGAATGACTCCTACAACAATTCAGAATTGGTCCCCTGTGGGAGTATAGTTACCCTCATCAACTCTAGTGGTACTATGCAGGTAGGTCTGTCAGGAGCAACAATCCAGAAGGTATTACAGTTGATGATGAGGAAGGACACTCCATAGCTGGGACTCAATTATTAGAGAATCAGATTAAAGGACTGCTAGTATTGAGACTCTCAAAATTCAGGGACCATGCAAGGGAGAAAAATTCCATTAAAAATTCATGTAATATTACTGACAATATAAAAAGATAGACCACTACAGAAAAAGTTTCAACCTTAAACATAATTGGGATCCAAACATATATAGAAAAATATTACCACAAAAAGACATGCAAATGGAAGAGAAACCTTTGGTGGGGGGGATGGGGGAGGAAGTGCATAAGAGGGTAAGGGGGAACTTATCTGTGCAATGTACAATGAAATGGATATAGGGAAATGTTACAATGAAATGCATGTCAAAATGAAACACATTAAGTTGTACATTAAAAATTTCCAATAAAAAAAGAATAAACCACTACCTTGCTAACCATGCTAGGGTAATGTTAGCTATAAAAATATTGTATAGTCCTAGCACAATGCAGTACAACTTGGTGATGTTTTCTTTCTAGTGTCTCTAAAAAGAGCATGGCATGTCCCCATATATTCTTGTGAGAACCACATCTGCTTTCCTGTTGCATCTATTTCATCTTAACATGTTTTATAGTGAGGCTTGCAATACATTTGATTCCAATTTTCCTATTTTTCTTTTGCAGGTGGCATAGTATTTCTGTATATAAACACATGGATTTTTTAAAATATGGGATTATATTTCAAATTTATGTCTTAGGTCTAACTTTTTTTTTTCATTTATTATGTTAGAAATTTACTTGACACTTTTGACTTGGATACAAGTCAAACAGACCTTATTCAGCCTTGGAACTTACATTGTATTTTTGAGAAATAATTTTGAGGCTGCATAAAGCACCAAAAAGAGCCAGATGGGAATACTGATGGAGAATTAAGAGCTAAAGTGAGCCAAGGCAACCATTCTGGGTAAGAGATCCACTTGCTTCAAGAGAAATGCAAGTAAGAACTCTAAAAACAAAGGCAGGTCTGCAAAGATCACACAAAAGCAAATGCAGAGATAAAGGCAAAGGAATCTATCACTGGCTTAGGATGCATGAGTCAAGTAGGAATCTTCCACATCCTTATCCTCTCTTTTCTGTGCCCACACCCTCCCCAGAAAAGTTCAGAAATGTTGATAAGTAAACTGGACTAAGAAAACCGAAAATATCTGAATAGAAAAGAAAAGGAATCCAGTGAAAACCCATTGCCTCATCAGCAGTTCCTAAGAAATCCATAGCATAGTAGTTATTAAAGAAGGAAGATTTAGTGCCTGAGTGAGTAGGAATTGGCCTTAATTTCCTCTAAGTAGATTTGGAGAGGTGAGGAAACAAAAATTAAGTCACTAAAATAACATTGCACAAGTCTTTCTTTTTCTAAGAAATGGTTTTGAAAAATACATAAATGATGATATAATTATTGTTCTCTGGCCATATTACCAAGTGATATTTTAAACACCAGGTGTGAACAATTGTAAAGAAAAATAAGCAGAGTTTATACAAATTATCCCAGCTTTATTAAAAATAGGACATAAAAATTAACAACTTAATATACAATTGTGCAGAACATTTCTTAAAATACCCTACTGTTTCCTTTGGATAAGATTTAAAATGTGAATGAACTGAATTATAATGTGCATAAAATAATTTGTGGCCTGCGTTGCAATAATACTCAAAGTATGTTGAACAATGAATTAATAGCAACTAAGAGTTAAAACATCAGTTAAATAACATAGACTTCTGCTCTATTCATACACTTTTGAACATTCATGTAAGTTACTTTGATGACTATATTCATGACAATACCATGAAATAAGAAAAATAGAAAAATTCTGATTAACATAGCTCATATGTTATATCTACATATCCCCCAAATCAGGCAGGAATTATCTTCAATAAAAGTGTAAGATTTATATGGTAGAAAAGTGAAGTTCTACATTTGGGTATAAATATCTTATTTCATGAAAATGATTTAGGACTTTTTAAAATAGTCCTAAGAAAAGTGATAATATAATAAATATTATTTTGTGATTACCATATGCTCTCTCCTGATAGCAATGCTATCAAATACTTATCATATTTACTATCATTTTTAATGTTAATAAACTGTGTTAGGCAGCTTTCTGTTGATGTGATAAAACACCTGAAAAATCAGCTTAACAGAGGGAAGATTTATTTTGTCTCACAGTTTCCGAGGTTTCAATTTACAGCAAGCTGATTCCATTGCGTTTGGACCATTGGCCAAGCAGAACATCCTGCTAGGGAGCAAGTACTACAGCAAAGCCACTCACCTCATGGTGGCTAGGGAGCCAACGCAGAGGGAAGGAGGAGATCAAGGTTCTAATATCCCTGTCAAGACCAAGTCTCCAGAGACCTAACTTCTTTCCACTAGGCCCCACTTCTTAATAGTGCCGTTGGCTGACAACTGGCCTTTGATACATGACTTTGGAAGACATTTAAGATCCAAACCATAACAGAAACTGAAAATTATTCAAGAAAATATGGCAAGTCCCAGTGATAAACATGTCTACTATAGGAAACAATATTTGCATGTTCCAAAGGCCTGAAAGTCCAACTTACTTGCTTTCCCTTTCTTCAATGCAATTTAAAAGTAGTGTGCTACTTGCATGGGGCTGGGATTTAGCTCAGTTGGTAGAGTGCTGTGCTACAGTCTCTGAGGTCCTGAGTTCAATTCCCAGCACCCCAAAAATGGGAGAAGGACCTGGCAATCCACTCCCAAGGCAATCCCGAAACAGTCAGCCATTGAAAACCCTATGAAGGTCGCTATGAGTCAGATACCAACTTGAGGGCACCTAAGAACAACAACAACTTTCATGAGATGCACTGGATGCACACTGTTGAGTTGGTTCCTTGTTCTTTCTAAGCCTGAGCTTATCTTCATTGGTAACAAAACCACAGCCAGTGACTTCATCTACTTTAGTAAAGATACCGAATCCAACACAGGAAAAGAATTCTTTTATGTCAGGCTTCCCTATTCATGATACTGTAACAGAACATTTACTTTTGCTAATTTTTCTTCCCTCTCTAAGCTTTCCCCTAAGCTTTTAAGAACACATCCCTTTCAGATATAGTCTAAATTTTGAAGAGAGACATCTGTACTGCTTCTTCCTCTTCTCAGCTCCTATGAATTGACTTGCAGAAAAGTAATGTGCTTGTGTGTAAGAAAAATGCAGATGCTGCCCCCTAGGAAGTCCCAGATCCAGAAGAACTTTAGAAGAAAGGAAGAAAGAGACTCTACTAGGGAAAGTCTGGGACTTCCACACTTTGTCTCACTCATAAAAACCCTTCATACTCCCTAATCCCTGGAAGATGGAGATGTCAGACAGAAAAGTCTCCTCTATTTTCCTTTAAGCAGGCTTTATATATATATCTATTTGCTTCCATTAATTTTTGCCACTCACACCCAGGAAATGGCACCAAGAATTGACAAATGGGATTACATGAAATTAAAAAGCTTCTGTACAGCAAAATAAATAATCAACATACTTAAGGTCAATCCCATTGAATGGGAGAAAATCTTCATTCACATCCTACACATCTGATAGAGGACTAATTCTTAAAATTTATGAAGAACTCAAGAAAGCAAATCCCAAAACAAAAAATAACCCAATTATGAACAGACAGTTTTCAAATGAAGAAGTTTTTAGGGCTAAAAAACACATGAGAAAATGTTCACTGTCCCTAGCCGAAAGGGAAATTCAAATCAAAACAAATTTGAGATAAAATTTAACTCCAATAAGATTGCCCAGATCAACAAAACAAAGAATAACAAATGCTAGCAATGATACAGAGAAAAAGGAACTCTTTTACACTCCTGGCAGGACTGTAAATTATTTCAACCATTTTGGAAATCAATATGAAGATACTTCAGAAAACTAATAGAACTGCCATAAGACTCAGGTATGCCACTCCTGGAAATATACCCAAAGGGAGACAAGTCATCATACTACAGAAACACCTGCATCTCTGTATTTAATGCAGTACTCTTCACAATTGCAAAGGTATAGAACCAACCAAGATGCCCATCGACAGAAGAATGGAATAAAAAAATGTGATACATATACCCAGTGGAATGTTACTCAGCAATAAAAAGAATGAAATAACGTCATTTGCAGCAAAATTAATGGAATTGGAGAACATCATATTAAGCGAACAATTAGAGGTACAAAAAAAGAAACACCTTATGTTCTTATTCATAAGTGGGAGCTGAATCCTACTTAGAGGAAGAAAAAACTATGCATGCGTAGATATATAAAAATGAACAATCAATCTTAGCAAATAAGGGAAAATAAAAGTAGAGTAGAAAGGAGGAGGGAAGGGACTAGCAAAGAGAAGAGAAAGTTGTGGAAGGTGGGAAAGGGTGGGGAAGCAATGTAAGGGGTCAAAGGAGGAGATGACAATCTCTATGCAAATGATGCAACTTTATGAGTATGTGGGAAAAATAAAGGAATATCACCCATAACTGCATGTGAATTTTACTACACATTAATCAAAAGGTTGTATAAACTTGTTAAGTTATGAAAGTGTAACCAAAAGCAAAATATTTGCACAATGAAAATAGAAAACACTGTATTACTCTGTACCCCACTAATACTTATCAATAAAGGGAAAAAGTATTTTTAAAGAAGAAATTTCTGCCTTTTAGTGTTCCAGTAGAGCAGCAAGTAGTACACTCCTCAGATTTTGGTTACGGTACATCTGTACTATTGCACCTAGTTTCTATTAAAAAGAGATACTCTTTATAGGACACTATTTTAGGATAACTGTGGGAACAAAAAGCAAGGAGAAATCATATGGAGGAGTGAAACTGTGAAGAGTATATTTCTTGGCTGTTGTAATTTTCATTTTCACTCTCTAATAGTACATGTTCAAAGGGCATCCCCAACATTGTCCCTTTCAAATTAGTCTTTCATTTTACATTGAACATTTTATATTTTATGATTGGAGACTATGGGAATAAACACTTGGATAAATTTTGTTATCCATGTCAAGTCCCAGTGAGGCATCTATGTAATAGGTTACAAGTGGAGAATGAAACATGAAAAAGAGCTTTTATCTCCCCTCTGTCTTTTATGAACTACAACTGATTTCTTTAAGGGGATGGTTCTTCATCATTATGAAGCTGCTAATAAAGAAAGCACTGTAGAAGCTTTGTATTGGAGATGTCTCAAAAACCACAGAATCAACTTTTCCACCTGATGCTGAAGGGACTGACTTTGCCATCTACAAAGTAAACTTTTTTTCTGAAAACTCTCCTTGTTATAAAATTCTTTCTCATATGGAAATAAAATGTGCCTCTTTCTATGTCCACTCTTCTGTGTAGTTCTGCTCTCCTGCACCGTATTGACTAAGCCTTGTCTGTCTTAAACACCTTGACCCTTCAAATGCTGGAAGTCAACTGTCTAGTTCTCACTTATCTTTCCTTTCCCAAATTAGTCTTCATTCAGTGTAATTTTCTCCTCTACATCTGTCCTCCTTTAGACACATTTCCTTTATTGCTGTCTTTTATAAAAATGTGAAACACATAATTGAACTTAATGAAAGCATCCCTTAAAAGTCTGACCAGCAGAAACTGTAATGTGATTTGTGCACCTTAGATTTTGGCCTTTTAACATTTCATGTCTGTTTTGTGATCCAATACCTATCATCCCTAAAACTTAGCATCCTCACAACTGTACTTGATGTGGACTAGCTAACTCTAGGTATATTTTCTTGAAATGTAGTAATTCAGCTTTATCCTACAATCATATTTATTAGGAGATTGCTATTTCCATTTTCATATTTTATCATTATTGCCACATCACTTGATTAAATAACATAAAAAAGAGATGTTCATATGACACGAGATCAAAACCAGAGATTATTTTCTGAGGAAGAAAATCATGTAAGCAATTTCTCACTGAGAAAATCATATGCATGGAAAAATATCAGGAACTTTAAAAAATATCATGTAATCTAATTCAAGGAATGTAATGCTATAGTTATGTAGTAGTTTAGAAAGCACTGAAAAAATGTAACATATCAATTATTATAAAGCTTGAAAGCTCCCCATACCTAAAACTTATCAGGAGGCACTATATTTCAAGACTTAACAGAGAATTATATAGGATGTCTCCATTAAAATAGCTATTTTTCAGCATTAAAATCTAAGCTAAATAGTAATACAGAGTACATAAGGCACCAACCTTACTGATACAGTTTTGATATCATTGATCATTGTTATGAGATTGGACAAGGCATTTAATCTTCCTGAGACCAATTTATGTCATTTTTAAATAAAATAGTCAAATATGCCAATTTTTGGTCTCTTCCATCCAGATTCACTTTTGTATTGCCGTATAAATTTACTTCAGGGCTAAAGAAAAATATTAAAAATATTAAATAATATTTGTTAGATAAATGTAAGGAAAACTTTTTTCAGGTACCATCATGACTGGTATAGATATCACTATAATGGGATTTTGCAGGGAAAACGAGATATTGAAATCAAGTTTCAATACATCTTGGGCAAGTGGGAATTTATACCCAGGGAGCAGGGTATGGTTCAATTGTAGAAAATTACTAAGGGGAAATGTTCTTGGTAAAGGAGATTCTGGCAAAACTGAATTAATGGGATTATTTCTGAAGACAACACAGCATGAACAAACATCACCTGAGAAATGGTGGAGGATGAGGCACTCGGTCAGTAATGGAGGGCATTCAGATATCAATGGTGGAGGTTCCTGCTAAACAGACTTAGCAAGGTTCTTCACTAAAACTGGATTTTACAAGTACAGATGGATATGTCACTGTAGTGAGAGATGCTACAGAGATAACCCCAAAATTATCACCTTCTCTGAGGAGCTCCCGTTTTTGGAATCTCCACTCAGATGATACCAGGTCCTTGGCTCAGTCACAGAAATGATTTTCAACCAGAGTTGGTAAGAGAAAACCAGTTGTAAAGGTTATTAGGTAAAGATAAGGGATAGAACATACTTCAGAATAAGCACAGGTACACAGAAAGGGAGAAATAAATCTAAGAAAGGAATTTCAGTGAGGCAGGAGAGAATCACAAGCACATTTGGAGGACATGGAAAGGGAAAGAGTCTCTACTCCAGGATCTGGTTTCATTTTCACCAGCTGATAATCAAAAACTTTGACACAACTACCAAGAAAACTGCTAGGAGGATACCCTGCATAGAGATACTATTTTTGAGAGACATTTTAAATAATAAAGATATTAAAATTGCAATAAGCTATGCTTAGGGTCAAAACACATGACACTTCTGAATTTAATCTAATCACACAATTGGGATTAGAGGCCATGTTTCCAGTTAGCATATACCTAGAGAAATCCCTTGTGACATCTTTCTATAAATTCACCTTTGTGACACCTCCCTAAACCTACATTTTAAAGCCAAGGTTATATAAGTTGTTCTTGTTAGGTGCAGTAGAAACGAATCCATCTCATAATGACCGTAAGTATAGCAGAACAAAACAGTACCCAAAACTGTGTCATGCTCATGAACTTTTTGTTTGACCCTATCGTTGCAGCCACTATGCTTCTCATTTTGAGTCATGTGACATCAGCAAAAGGAGGTCCCAGGGGCTTTATTCCATTCCTGTCATTAAGGTTCACTTTACTTTGACGGGGCAAATTTTTCCTAGTAGTTTCTTAAATGCCATCTAGACTTCTTGTTGTTAGGTGCCGTCGAGTCGGTATCCGACTCATAGCAACCCTCATAGGGTTTTCAATGGAGACTGTTTCGGGATAGCCTTGGGAGTGGATAGCCAGGCCCTTCTCCCATTTTTGCGGTCCTGGAAATTGAACTAGAGACCTCAGAGATTGTAGCGCAGTGCTCTACCAACTGAGCTGAATCCCAGCCCCAAATGTGTAGCCCAAGCTGCCCTCAAACTCGTGATCCTCCTTCCTCAGCCTCCTCGTTCACCAGCGGGTGCCACCACGATCAGCACTAGGGAGCTCATTTTCCAGCAATACATTTGACTGTGCTTCTCTGTTATTCATGGGGTTTTCAGTGGCTAATTGTTTCTGGATTGGGCTGGTGGGTCCTTCTCCATACTCTGACTTAGTATGGAAGCTCAGCTGAAACCTGACCACCATGGGTGGTCCTGAAGGTATGTGAGATACCAGTGGCATAGCTTTCAGCATTACAGCAATATGTAAGCCTCCACAGCATGACAACATGACAGACAAGTAAGGGAAGTATGTGTGTATATGTGTATGTGTGTGTGTGTGTGTATATTATAAAGACATCTAAGGGCTTCTTTCTCTTCTCTTCAGAGGCCTGCACTTATGACTGCATTTACCTTTGTTTTACTACCTGACTCATACTGAAATTCTTTTTTTGCAACAAAGGCAAGCTTCCATCTTAACCTTAGTACAGGCCTCAACTAATGAAACTCCTCAAGCAGGGCAGGAACAATGAGCTTCATTTCTATGCTGCACTGCAGTTGACAATAGTACATGCCAAGAAATGAATGTGGGTATCTCCAGAGGGAAGAGCACTTAGGTGTTTTCAAAACACATATTTATAAACTCTACTTCACTTGGGATTACATTGCACAAAAGATGTAACCTACAATCCAATCTCCCTCACTTGTCTGTCAGTTTGTCTTACAGGTGAGGGCTGGCATGTTGCTGGGATGCTAAAAGCTATGTTATCAGTATTACAGAAACCAGCAGGGCCACCTCTGGTGGACAGATTTCAGCTGATCTTCCAGACTAAGACAGACTCGGGAGAAAGACAAAGCAACCCACTCCTGAAACAATTAGCCATTGAAAACCCTATGAATAACAGAAAAACTCTGTCAGATATGTTGTTGTTGTTAAGTGCTGTCAAGTGGGGTCCAACTCATAGCAACTCTCATAAGGTTTTCAATGGCTAATTGTTTGGGGATTGCTCAAGGAGTGGATTGCCACATCTTCCTCCTATTTTTGCAGTGCTGTGGATCAAACGTATAGGGCTGAAAAATGAGCCTCCAGGTTTGAAGGCACTCAAAATACAACTAGGGAAGAGTTGCCTCCTCAGCATATACCTGATTTAATGGAATAAAGTCCCAGGGATCTCCCTTTGCTGATGTGGCATGATTCCAAATGAGAAGAAACAATTGTAAACATCCATTAATAATTGAAATGTGGAATGTAGGTAGTACTGTTGTTGTTAGGTACTGTCAAGTTGGTGTCCCATTCATAGTGACCGTATGTACAATAGGAGAAACATTGTTGTCAGTGCTTCTCTGGTATTCGTAGGGTTTTCAATGGCTGCTTATTTTGTGGGAGTAGGTTGCCAGGTCCTTCTGCCACATGTAGTATGATCTAGGAAAATTAGAAAATGTCAAAAGAGAAAAGGAGTGCATAACCATCAACATTCTAGGAAACAATGAGCTAAAATGGACTGATATGGACCATTTGGAATCAGAAAATCATATGGT
This sequence comes from Pedetes capensis, assembly GCA_007922755.1. Taxonomy (NCBI): domain Eukaryota; kingdom Metazoa; phylum Chordata; class Mammalia; order Rodentia; family Pedetidae; genus Pedetes; species Pedetes capensis. Next base: position 20,337 of record VMDO01021994.1, read on the forward strand.
TTACTATGCTGGGAATGACAAAGAGAAACAGGGTTGCATCAATCATCAAAAAAGACATCTCAAGATCTATCCTGAAGTAAAATGCTGTCAGTGATAGAACAATATCCATACACCTCAAAAGAGGGTTAGTTAATTTGACTATTATTCAAATTTATGTACCCACAACTAGGACCACAAACAAATAAAGGGAAGATTTTTACCAGTTTCTGTAGTCTCCAACTGATTGAATATGAAATCAGAATATGGTGATAATTACTGGTAACTGGATTAAAAAGATGGAAACAAAAAAGAAGACTCAATAATTGGAAAATATGGCATCAGTGACAGAAATGATCCTGGATATTGCATATTTTGTCACATCAATGACCTTGTCATTGCAAATACATTTTTTCACCAATTAATATGATGAATGTACACATGCAAATCACCATATAGAACATACAGAACTAAATTGACTACATTTGTGGAAATAGATGACGGAAAAGCTCAATAGCAAAAGTCAGAAGAAGCCCAGATGCTAATTGTGAATCAGATCATCATCTGCTCATATGCAGGATCAAAATGAAGCCAAAGAAAATTATAACAAGTGTAGGAGAGCCAAGGTATGATCTTGACCATATACCATCTGAGTTCAGAGACCACCTCAAGAACAGATGTGATACATTAGGCATTAATGATTGAAAACCAGATGAGTTGTGGCATGACATCAAAGGTATCAATTACAAGGAAAGCAAAAGGATATTTAAAATACAGGGAAAAAAAGATCAAATTATTTGTCAAATGAAACTCTGAAACTTTCCCTTGAGTGCTAAGCAGCTAAAGTAAAAGGAAGACACAAAGAAGTTAAAGAACTAAACAGAAGGTTTAAAAGAGAAGCTTGAGAAGACAAAACCAAATATTATAATGACATGTGCAAAGAGTTGAAGATAGAAAACTGAAAGGGAAGAACACATTCTGTTTTTCTCAAGAATAAAGAATTAAAGAAAAAATTCAAGGCTCAAGTGGCAACAGTGCAGGATTCTACAGGAAAAATATTAAATGAGAAAGGAAACATCAAAAGAAGATGAAAGGAAACAAAGTCATTATACAAAGAGTTGATGGATGACCAAACATTTCAAAAAGTTACATATGATCAGGAATGGGACTGAAGGAAAAAGTGGGTGCTGCCTTGAAGGAATTGATGAAATGCAAGGCTCCAGGAATTGATGAAAAACCAACTGAGATGTTTCAACGAATTGATGCTGCACTGAGGTGCTAACTTGTTTATGCCAGGAAATTTGAAAAACAGCAACCTGGCCAAGTGACTGGAAGAGATCCATATTTGTTCCCAAGAAAGGGTACCAACTAAATATGGAAATTAACAAAAGATATCATTAACATTTCAAGCAAGTAAAATTTTGCTAATGTCATTCAAGAGTGACTACAGCAGTAAATAGATAGGGAACTGCCAGAATATCAAGCCAGATTCAGAAGAGGATGGGGAGCCAGGGACATGACTGCTGATGTAGGATGGATATTAGCTGAAAGCAGAGAATACCAGAAAGATGCCCGTCTATGTTTTATTAACTATGCAAAGGCATTTGACATGTGGATGATAACAAATTATGGATAACATTGTGAAAAATGGGAATATCAGAGCACTGAACAGTACTCATGAGAAATCTGTACATGGACCAGGAGGCAATCACTTGAGATGAACAAGGAAAACACTGCTTAAAGTCAGAAAGGTGTGTCAAGGGTATATTTTCTCACTGTCCCTTTTCAATCTCTATGCTAAGCACAGAAGAAGCTGGACTTTATGAAGAAGAACATGGCATCAGGATTGGAGGAAGACTTATTAACAACCTGCATTATGCAGATGACACAACTCTGCTTGCTGAAAGTGAAGAGGGCTTGAAACATTTACTGATGAAGATCAATGGACATAGTCTTCAATATGGATTGTGATTCAACATCAACAAAACAAAAATCCTTACAACTGGGTCAGTAAGCAACTTCATGATAAATGGAGAAAAGATTGAGGTTACCCAAGATTTTGCTTTACTTGCTTCTATAATCAATACCCACAGAAGCAGCAGTCAAGAAATCAATAGACACATTGCATTGGGAAAAGCTGTTGCAAAACACCTCTTTAAAGTGTTGAAAAGCAAAGATGTCATATTGAACATGAAGATGCACCTGACTCATTCCATGGCATTTTCAGTGGCACATTTTGGTTGTGATAGCTGGACACTGAATAAAGGAGACAGGAAAAGAATTGAATTTTGAATTTTGGTGCTGGAAACAAATATTGAATATACCATGGCCTGCCAAAAATCCAACAGATTAGTCCTAGAAGAAGTGCAACCAGAGTGTTCCTTGGAAGCTAGGATGGCTAGACTGTGTCTTACATATTTTGGACATATTGTCCGCAGAGTCCTCTCTCTGGAGAAGGACATAATATATGGAAGAGAGGTGTGTCAACAAAAGTAAGGAAGGTCCTCAACTAGATGGATTACCACAGTTGCTGCAATAACATATTGAAACATAAAAGAGATCATTTGCCTGATGAGTGTTGGGGAGTTTATCATTTTGTTGTATGTAGGGTTTCTATGAGTGGAACAAGACTGAAGAGCACTTTAACAACAATCCAATGTAAAATCTAACAAGATAATGGACTACCTTACCCATTCTCTCCATGACAAAGAACTTTCCTTCATGCAGATGAGACCCAGAGGTGGCTTCTAAGATACATTGGTTTAAGGAAATGCAATAAAGGCAAAAAAATAAGTCAAAATGGGCTGATTGAAGAAGCCCCACTGCTCAGGGCCTAAAGGAAAAATATTTTGGTATATCTTCTATTGAATAAACTTTCATTTGGTCAAACAAGATGAGAATATAAAGTAGTTATTGGGTATATTGTATAGGTTTACAGATAGGTGAGGGGTTGAGACTTAGCTCAGTTGGTAGAGTGCTGCTTTATGCTCTCTGAGGCCCTGGGTTTGATCCCCCAGGATGGGAAAAATGGGACAAGGACCTGGAAGCCCACTCCTGAAACTACCACCCTGTTGGGTAGTGTCCTCTCCTGCTGTACATAGAGTTGGTCGGAGTTGGACCCAACTCAATGGCATCTAACAACAACAACAACAGATAAGAAAAGAGTCACAAAGTAATTACCTGGTGCATGTGCTAACTGCAAACATGACCCATAATCCCATTAATGAGGTTCTCAAATAAGCACAGAATTATAGAGAGAAATGTATGGGTAAACTCAAGGATCATATGCATTTTTACTCTTAGTTTATCTATTTTAACATTTTCATTTATAATATTTCTCAAGATAACTTCTCTATGCAGACAAGCCTCAGAACAGTGTTCTTGGTTATTTTGTTAGATTCTTTGATTTTCAGCTGGTGAGACTTTAAATAGGTCCTGGGAAGGAAATTCTTTCCTTCCTACATTCCATAGATCTTCCTTGTCTTTCTATCCTGCCCCAGAAAGCATGGGGGAAGATCTGAAGACTAACTAAAGTTTGGCCAAATGAAGAATTTTTGTTATTAGGTTGAGTCTGTCTTAACTGGTCTCTTTGTTTTTTAAAAGCAGCTTCTTAATATATTTTATTTTTTATGTTTTCTTAAAAATGACTTTCTTATAAAATTCCCTTTGGATCTCTAACTTTGATGGATGTGTGTGTGAATGTAACAGTTAAATCTTCCTAAGTAAAAAACTAGCTCAAAACAATATGTTTCTCTGCTTCCAAATCATCATGTAGGAATAATTCTCTCAAATTACAATTAATGTTAGCTATGCCTTATGTATATTCAGGTCTATAGTATGATTCTTACTGCTGTTGCACTTTGAGGCTGTATGATGCTCCTTATCAGTTATGTATAATTAGGCTTAGGTGTGTGCTTTGTGTCTCCTCTCTTCATATTCTGCCTGAACTCACAGAATAGAATGTGCCAACATTGGAAGCAAGGCTGAAGAGAGTTCTACCTCTCTTCATTCCTCCTGCCTTTTCCTCTCAGAACAGGGAGTGATTAACAACACAGGTTAAAATTTAAAAGATCACTTAACTTGCTTGACACAATCTCTTGTCTCTGTTTTTTTGTTTTGTTTTGTTTTGTTTTGGTGGTGGTGGTGTTTTGCAATATTAAGTATTGAGCCCAGGACTTTTCCATGCTAGGTAAGAACTCCACCATAGAGCTACACTTCCAGCTCCTTTATTTATTTTTCACTTAATTAATTATAATTATTTACAGTACTAGATGGTTGAACCCAAGGCCTTGTGCATGCTAAGGAAATGTTCTATCCATGAGCTGAACCCCAAGCCAGGGTCTCATTAAATGGTACAGGCTACCTCTGAAAATGAACTCACAATCCTCATTCCTCAGCCTCCTGAGTCCCTGGGATTATACCCCTATGCCAAAGCACTGGCTCCTGCCTCCCTTTTGATGACAAACAGTATCCTCTAGGTCTTCGGTTTGGACATAAAATTCATGGGTAATAAATGCAGTATGCATGGCTGATCCGTAAAAGTCCTCCTTTTCCAGTTTCTTCTGTTGTAAATCAAGTATATTGTCCCTGCTTGGGATTTTGGTTGTTTTCAAATGGGATGTGTGAGTGTGGAAATAAAATAAATCATCTTCCACAATTTGGAGAATTATCAGAATTTTGGCTACAATCATGAATTTAAGATAATCCTTTCACCCAGTAAGAATTTTATCTATTGTCCATTAGTTAGAACCAGAGAGAACAAAGATAATTATCTGCTTACTATACCTAGCAGCTAGAACATCCTATTTTTTATCCTGGGAGACTTTAGGATTCCGGGTATTTCTAGTGCTCTAAGAGGAGCACTTTTACATTTTGCAATAAGCCTCCTAGTTAATGGTTTTGCATTGGATAATATTTCTTTGCTCTGAGAAGTATCACTGCAGAAATATGAATGTACACTGTTATGCATTAATGGATGTTTTAAACATCACCCAACATTCCAATAACTGCTAAGCACAAAATATATTTCTGTATAATTTTTCAAGCAAGATGATTTTTAAATATTAGAGGAAGTGGAGCTTTTAAGGAAAGCATAATAAATTCTCCACTAGTGAAGCCTCCTTCTCAGTCCAAGAACCATTACCATGAAGTGACTGAATTAAGCAGCCAAATAGGATCCAGGGAATGAATCATTCTATCAAAGTGACCCCATTCTAAAAATCTCTTTCTAAAAAAAATTATCTTTCCAAAACTTAATTATCAAAAAGGAATACAGACTTTTTAAAATGTTTCAAAATAAAAGCAACTAAAATACATCAAAATAGGAAGAAATTGGATCAATGGTCATTTTTTAAATGACAAGTAGTGTTTTAATACATAAAATTTGTACAGTTATTTCTTTTATTCGATTCCTTTCCATATTTTTATGATAGATCTATGTAATTTTAACCCCATAACATCAACTAAGCAGTGGGAACAAGAACATTATTCTAAAAATTAAGAACCAAGATGCAAGTAAAGACATACTTTAGATTAATAATGCATGAATAATGGTCTCTAAGCTTCTTTATATAACTGGTTATATAACATTTGCAAGATATTTGGTGTGGAAGAAAAAAGTTCTTTAAAACTCAACTTTTGTCTTTCTAAATGAATCGCTGTATTTTTGCTGGGATTTATTAATTTGTCATATGACTTGGGGGTAGCTAATTAAAATGAACTATAAGAACATTCTCCTTTGCCAGTGATTGGCTTAAGGATGAATGTGTGCCCCAATTCTGGTCAATGAAACTTTAAATGGAGCTGGTTTCAAGGCTTTTAGAAATAGTATTAAAGAAGATTGCTGTGAGGGAATTTTAAGAACTGCTACAACCAGCTACCTGGCATCTAATTCCACCCAACATCAGAAGCTAAGCAAGATCGTTTGATTAGTCCTTGAATGAGAGACTGCCTGGGAATACCAGGTGCTGCATAATAGGGAGGAGCTGGCAACCCATTCCCCAAAACAATCTGCCATTGAAAACCCTAAGAATATCAGAGAAGCACTGACAATAATGCCAGGCCTTGTACAGTGTCAGGGAGTTCTTTGTTCTGTCATATGTAGCGTTGCTAAGAGTTGGAGTTCCAACTCTACGGCACCTAACAACATCACACAACTATTGTGCATGCTTCTAAGTGTGAAAAGAGCCAGCCCATAGCAAAGCTGAAAAAAGAAAAGTCAAAGAGATGGAAGCAACCATCTCTACACTGTACTCTACATGGTATTATTAACCTTTTTACCTCCCAAGTCTCAGGACTTTTAATTATATCAAAGATTGTTGTTATTTGTTGTTATGTGCCGTGGAGTTGGGTATTATCTGTGTCTGCCACATGTGATTAGAGACAAGATACTGATAAACTGAGAATATAGCTGGTTTTTATTCAGCAAGGAAGCAGGTTTAGAGGCAGCAGCATTGTGCACATCATAGGCCTTTTAAAAAGTTACAAGAATTAGGTAAAAGAAAATCTATAACCCTTAATATTATATGCGTTTTTCCAGCAATTATTGTTGCTATTGTTGTTGGGTGCTGTCGAGTCAGGTCCAACTAACAGTGACCTGATATAAAACAGATAAAACACTCATCAGTGCTGTGCCATGCCTGGCACTATGTCAGTGCTTTTCTGCTTTTCATACAGTTTTCACTGGCTGATTGTTTCTGGAGTGGCCTGCTGGGTCCTACTCCCAAGCCCACAGCACCAGTATTCCCAGGCAGTCTCCCATTCAAGGACTAACGAGGCCTGACCCTGCTTGGCTTCTGAGATCAGATGAGATTGGATGCCAATGTGGTATGGTTGCAGACTGTTCAGCAATCTTACTAGGTAATTTCACTTTGATGTCTTCAATATAATAATTGAAAAGAAAAAAGATGATGGTCAAATTATTTCACCTTCAGTTTCATGAAAAGGTGTAGAGATACTTCTTATCTTTGAACATATCTTAGTTATGTTCATTTGTCAGTGTCTACATGAAGTTCTAGCTGAGAATGAATTGTCCAATCCATTAGAGGTGCCTCCATAAATGATAGTTATGATTCAGGGTTTCAGAATCCAGACACAATTCTTGAAAAATTTTAGGAATGTGTAAATTAGGCATCATGTTTTATTCATTCATTCATCCATTCTTCATTAATTTATCATTCATGCATTTAATTCATAAGTATTAATTTAGATTCTACATATATAAGTCTCAGAATGTGAGACCCATTAGATGTCCTGAGGAATATGAAAAATGTTTTGCTTTCTTGGAGATCACAGTCTAATGGGGGAAAAAGGCATCTTATAATTAATCAAATAATTATATTAATTGTGAAAAGTACTAAGATAAAGGTTTTAAAGAAGGGAATGATAAGAGTATCTGACCTTATCTGAGAAAAGTGTCTATGAGCAGTGGCCTACAATGGCAAATAGCTAACTGAGGAAATAATCCAATTTATACTTCATTATAAGTAAAAGCAAAACAATTTCATTACTTCTTTGAAATGTCCATATTGCCTGCAGACAATAGGCACCTCCCTTATTGCCTGGGGCATGAATGGGCCTCTGTGGTTGCCTGGCTGTTGGTAAACATTATCCCTTAGGTAATAAACCATATGTAATATGCTGTCTTTATAAAACTGTTAACCATGTGGATTAGTGAACACCTAGGATGTGTCACTCATCTGTCTCATGCCAAAGGGACTCATTTTAAGAACTGTAAAAACTTTTTTGTGTGCGTGGCAGCAGGAACTTGAACCCATGGCCTTGTCCAAAAGCACACTAGCACTAAGCTGCACCTCCAGGCCCTTTATAGCTTTTATATTGCAATAAAGTCTCACTAAGTTACAATGCAGGCTGCCTCTAGCCTTGAGTGTACAATCCTACAGCCTCAGGCTCCCATGTTACTGGGATTACAGACATGCATCACAGGGCCTGGCAACTATGAAGAAACTTCAAATGTGAATATTGAGACGATTCAATTTCTCATAGTCTGTTTTTCCTGAGAAGCCTGGCTCCTGCTTTTCTATTCCACCCATTTGTCTACTCTATTTTGAGGACAAAAAATGGTTTGATACATGTTGGTGCATGCATCTATTGATATACCCATACATGCAGACACACGTGCAGACACATGCATGCAATATTTGGAAGGGATAATTTTAGATATAGTATTAGAGGATTTTCAATTCATTCTTGTTTAAAACATTCTTGTGTTAGATACATTTTGTTTGTTGGATTGGTTCATTTGTAGAAAAACATCATAACTACAATGATGAATGACTGATAATTAAGATTACATCCTGGAAAAGAGCTCTTATTTTTCAGACATATTTCCTTACCATTCTCCTTTGGCCTGTTTGGTTGGTTTTTGTTTTTGTTTGTTTGGTTGGTTGGTTGGTTGGTTGATTTGGTTTGGTTTTTTGCTGTACTGGGGGCGCTGAACCCAGAGCCACATGCATACTTCCCAAGCACTCTACCACTGAGCTACATCCCAGACACATTTTTAACATAAATTTTTATCTTGAGACAAGGTCTTGTCAAGTTACATAGGCTGTCTCTGGCCTAGAACTTATAATCCATCTGCCTCTGCCTCCTGAGTCCCCGGGGTTGCAGGCATGCACCAGTACACTTGTTCCTTGCCATTCTTGATTTTGATTAAATTTTTGGTATAATGTATATTGTTCTTAAACAGTTGATTTTCTCTAATTTTAATATAAAATACACTTTAAAATATTATTTCCCTTTTATTGTACTGATGCAACTTTTATCCCTATGGCAAAATGCCTGAAGAAAACAAACTTATGGGAGGAATGATATATTGAGCTCATTGTTTAAAGGATCTCAGTCCACAAGGGTGGAAGACATTGCAGAGCAGCCAGTGGTGAGGCAGGCAGTGAGGACCATGGCACAGAACCTCATATCAAGGTGCATCAGGAGCAGGGATGGTTACTAGAACTAGGGGTCCAGGTGAAACTTCCAAAGCCCTGCCACCAGTGACCTGCTTCCACAAGACCCACCTGCCAAAGTTTCATAGCCTGTACAAACAGTGCCAGCTGGTGACCAAATGCAAAACCAAATGACCTTTGAGGGACATTTTAGATTTAAACCATAACACAACTGTTATATTTGCATAACTTCTACATCTTTAAATTACACCAAGTTACAGTTGGTAAACACTCATGTGGTTGCTGACATTAAAATATGTATAATGGACAGTTGTACTTTGAGTTAGAAACATGAATACTGATACCAAAATTGAGATTTACATCTTTCATAGGTGACATAAAGTATTGTCTTCATAAAGGTCTGATGCTAGCCTGATGCCCTGGCATAGACTTGGAATCCCAGTGACTTGGGAGGTTGATGCAAGAAGATCACAAATTTAAGGCCAGAGGCAGTCTGAACAACTTAGTGAGGGCCTATCTCAAAATAAAGAATTAAAAAATGATCTGGGCTTGGTGGTGAGTGCCTATGATCCCAGCAATTTAAGAGGTGGAGGAAGGAGGATCTTGGGTTTGGGGCTAGAGATAACCTGCGTAAATTAGCAAGACCATGACTCAATACTAAATAATAAATAAATAATGAAAAATAGGTTGAGGATGCAGCCCAGTAGTAGAGCACTTGCAAAGTATGTATGAGGCCCTGAGTTCAACCCCCAAATACCTTAAACAAACAAACAAACCAATATTTAAAAAGAAGTGGAGGATGTGGCTCAGTTGATAGAACACTTGCCTAGCATGCGTGAGGCCCTGGATTCACGAAAAGGTCTAATGCTAATACATATTGATACAAGCAATTTTGAAAGTTCTCATGTGCTTGTGTAATCAAAGGGAAAAGTATAAAGTAATCATTTTAAAATTTGTTATGCAAAATGAATTTTCAGTTTTATTTTTAACCTTTTATAATTAGGAGACAATTTAATCAGCACAAATAAATCATGCTATTAGTGTCAATCTCATTGTATATTTTGGAAAAATTGGAGTTAATTATAGTGATGTGATAACTAGAATAGAAGTATGTAAGAGTTTTGAGAATATTAAAATTTCTTTAAGTACTTAGATCAACTTTGGTTTACTGTGGGGAAAAAGGAAGTTTGAAGATTAAATCACCTTCAGATAAATTTCACAACTTAAATAGAATTTTTAAATCTTTAGACCTTAAGTATTTGCTAATAATTATGTTTCTTATGTAGTGACAAATTTGACAACAAAAAAATGTCTCCAGACATTGCCAAATGTGCCCTAGTGAGGAGAGCAACACTTAGTTATCGCTGCTGTAAATTCCACCAAGATGACTATAAGCTTCATCTATAAACAATATTTAGCAATGAATATTTTCATACTAGTTTTCTTTTTGTTCTTCAGGCAACATGCCAATCTCTGTAATGACTGTCATAGAACAAAATAAATCAGAACAACAAAAAATAATGTTAAACTGAGAAGACTTCCAAGGAGTGTTCAAATTTGGGCTCTAAGGGAGAGGTACTTTGTAGGGCTCTAGAAAGAGATTCAAAGTTCACCCAAAGTCCTGCTAGTTTGGAAAATAGTAGTAGAGGGACTTTCTTGCAAACACCATTCATTATTTGGACAATCTCAATTTTTATTCAGCTGAGTGGCAAAGGACAGGAAACCAACTAGGCAGAGAAAAATAGCTGCAGGGAGGGAGAATAGGAAAGGGCCACAGTGAAAGTTCTCAGGCCTCAGTGTACTGTCCTTCAATTTCTCTCCAATATGTACCAAATAATGTACAATAATGTGATTTTGAGATGGCTCCAGTGAATCTAGAGATATTAAGGTATAGCTCTTGGTTCTCCATTCAGTAATGTTGGGATTTTTTCCCTGAGCCCTACAACTTCTGACTATTTGATTTCCCCACATGCAATTGATAGACATCCTGAAAATGTTAATGTGCTATTAAGATTTATTATACACCAAGGAGGAATTAATTTTTCATTAAATTAAAAGCCTATAATATCCATGACAAAAAGAACCAAAGTTCTATAGTTCACAACATTGTACATCACTAGCATGTTTTATAAATGAATGAACCAATGAATATATGAGAAAATAGAACTATTTTTCAGGGTTTAGCTCAGATGGTAGAGTGCTGCTCTGTGGTCTCTGAGGACCTAGGTTGGATCCTCAGCACCACAAAAATGAAAGGAGGACCTGGAAGCCCACTCCTGAAGTAATCCTGAAATAATCAAACATTGAAAATCCTATGAATAGCAGAGAAGCACTAACAATAGTGCTGGGCATGGCACAGTGTTGGAGGGTGTTTCACTCAGTTGTGCACAGGGTCTCTAGTTGGACAGGACTTGACTGCATCCAACAACAATAGACCATGATTAGCCACAGAATTTTGACTCTCATATTCAGGTAGAGAAAAGCCAACTAAGTTGTAAGTAATGGTCAAAGCTAGCTATACATACAAAGCAGTAATTGAAAGTTTTTCTCTTCTTTGTTAGTATTCTATCAAAGTGACAAAAATGTTATGTTCACTATATTCTCACTCTATAATAAGGACTATATTTTATTCACTATAAAGTCACTTAGTAAGTTGAGAAGTACTTATTCTACTATATTTTTTAGGCAATATACCTTAGTGACTTTGAGAATAGTTCATAATTCAACCACTTAGTAAAGTTTTTCTTCATTCTGAGCAATTTCTACTTTTTTACTAGATATTCTACTGATAAAAAATGTGGCAGTCCACTCCTAAAACAATCACCCATTGCAAACCCTCTGAGTGGTCTCTGAGTTAGACATGACTCAGTGGCATCTAACCATAGCAACAAAGATATTCTATATTCTGCCTGCAGCTGTACCACCATGGAGTCCGATCCCAACATATTTCAGAAGCTAAGCAGGATGGGGTCTGGTTAATCCTTGGATGGGAGACAGCCTGGGAACACCTGGGGCTGTAGGCTTGCAAGAAGGACCTGTTGGCCCACTCCCAGAAAAACATCAGCCATTGAAAACTTTATGAATAGCAGAGAAGTACTAACAGTAGTGTCAGGCATGGCACAGTGTTTCCTCTGTGGTACATAGGGTCACTATGAGTCGGTCTCCACTTGACAGCACCAAACAACAACATTCCATATTCTATCACAGGATTATTTCAAGAATTAAATAAAATAATGTGAGTAAAATACTTAGTTAACTCTTAACATATTCCTAATATTTGTTCAAATATTAACCAATATTTACAAGTTATTTAATGTACTAATACTTTACTGTCTACACTGAGAAATGGAAAACCATTAATCACTGCTGCCAACATTTGGTCACAATCAAAATTGAGTTTCCTTCCTTCAAATTCTATCACACCTCCTCTGCAACATCCTTAGTGCTCTTATTTCTTATAGTCTGGACTGTTCTGTTTTTATTTTCCTTATTTTAGGGTTCTTTCTTACAATATTCATAATCTTTGGAAACTTAAATGCTAGCTAATTAGTTATTTTAACAACTAAGACTCTATTTCATTTCATGGAAGGATTGCATTACCCAGCTTGTGTTATAAAACCCTTTCTGTCTTCCTGCATGGTAAATCTTTCAAATACTTGAACAATGCTGCACTGCTCGCTGTCTTTAATCTTGCCTTCACCCTCTCTTGCACCCAGTGAGGTATCTCCTGAATAACATCATCAACATCTGTGCTGGCAGCAGATGAGGCATTTCATCCCTGAAGACTCAATGGCGGCACTACAATCTCCCAGGCCCTTCAATGTCAGCCTAATTGTAGTGAAGAAAACCCACCTACCCTACATTATTATTTTACCCATGTCTTTCTGAATAAAGGCAAGAAGAATGGAAAGCAATTGCATACCTCAGAATAACTCACTGCAGTTCTTTGTGCACAAATAGACTCATTTATAGACACAGTAGGACTCCATGTGCTCCTGAGGGATAGTACTGACTAGGTTCATGGGGACTGAAATCAGTTCAGGGGGAGGCTGTAGAGTTCAAAATAATATGGCATTTTGTGAGAAAAAAATAGACTATACTATCATAGATTTGAATTGAAAAGTAATAGAATCATGAAAATTATAACACAAATACCAAACAAAAACAAGCATCAAACTGATTTTAAATGCCTCTCTATGTTATATTGATTTTTCATGATTATGACCTCCTGCTTAAGCCTCCTTGGTTGTGATCCTAATTTTCTACTCAATCTTTGTTTAGATCCCACTGGGAAAGTGATATGCTGTGATTATTCAGAAAGGCAGAGAAAGAGAAGGTTAGGACTCCCTGCTAATGAGAATAGGGAAGGAAAGAGAAATGTGCCAATCTAAGTGTTCTACCTGTAAATTGAACTGCCAGACAAGAAGGAATAAATAATGCTTCATCAGAAATCTCTTTTAATGCAAAACGCGTCTAAAAATAAACACAAAGTAAAATAAGAGATTAGACTGCAGAGTGTAATATATATTTATCTTACTACATTTTAAATAATATCATAAATGCTAAGTTATTTTCAGGTTCTTATAGATAAAAATCAATGTTAGTTTATATAAAGTTTAATGTCATTTTTAGAAATTTAAATATGACATTGTTCAGATATACATATATTAACTTCATTTTTATCCTGCTATTTAATTTATATCATATTGAACTATAAATGGGAAGTTAATTATAATATACTAATGAATAAGTAAAAAGCATAATATACTTTGATAAATATTCACTGAGGCTTTTAACAAGTAATGAAAATAAGTAATAACAGAATATTATAGCTTCTGAAACACATATTTGTATGTGTATTTCTATGTCACTTGATGAAAATTAAAAATATTTATCTTTGTATAGATTTTTAACTTGCACGTATTGTCTTTGATCTGTTTTTAATCAACAAATGTTAGTGCAGGACAGGGTAGTAAGGCTTTTGCTATTTCCATTGTGCACCTATTACATCATTTTTGGTTACACTTACATCAACATACATAATTTATAAAACTGTTTAATATGTGGCAAAATTCTCTTTGATCTTTCCTAAAGTATCTCT